>PVJH01017479.1:0-48054 GCA_004026705.1 Nesogale talazaci | reverse complement strand
CTTCATCACTCTCAAAACATCCTCCCTCCATCCAGGCCCCCAGTATCAGCTCCCTATATTTCCCTTCCTCTCTGCCTCCCTCATGAACACTTAGTAATTTACAAATTGTTATTATTTTCATAACATATACTATCCAATGTGTCCCAACACTCACTTCCCTATTGTCCGTGCCCCAGAGAGGAGGCTATGTGTAGATTCCTGAAGTTGGTTCTCCCTTTCTATTCCACCATCCTTCCACCCTCCTGGTATTACCACTCCTGTTACTAGTATTGAGGGATCATCCATCCTAAATTTTCCATGTTTCCAACTTCACTGTGCATCTCCTGGTCTAGCTGGATTTATGTGGTAGAATTAGGGTCATGACAATGGGTGGGAGGCAGAATTTGGGAACTAGAGGAAGGTTGCATATTTCATTGGTAATACCCTGTATCTTAATAGGCTCATCTCCTCCTTGTAACCCCTCTGCAAGAGGATGTCACCTCACCTATTGATTGGTTTTGGGTCCCCAATATGCACTCCCCCTCACTAATAATAATATAATTTTAGCTCATTGATGCCTGACACCGAATCCCTTCACTACCTCATGATCACACAGGCTGGTGTGCTTCTTCTGTGTGGGCTTTGTTGCTTCTGAGCTGAATGGCCGCTTGTTTGCTCAAGCCTTTAAGACCCCAGATGCTATATCTTTTGGTAGCCAAGCACCATCCACTTTCTTCAACACATTAGCATATGCACACATTTGTCTTCAGCGATCATATCAAGAAAGTGAGCATGCAATGTTATGCTTTCTAGCTCTTGAAGTCTGATATCTAATCCCTTTGACACCTTGTGATCCCACAAGCTGGTGTGCTTCTTCCATGTGGACTTTGTTGCTCCTGAGCTAGATGGCTGCTTGTTTACTTTCAAGCCTTTAAGACCCCAGACGCTACATCTTTTGATAGGCAGGCACCATCAGCTTTCTTCACCACCTTTGCTTATGCACACATTTGTCTTCAGTGATCGGGTTGGAAAGGTGAGCATCTTGGAATGTCAATTTAATAGAAGAAATCTTTTTTTAACAACACAAATGTTAACTAAACACATGAACCTTGCCTGAAAGAATTCAAAAAAAGCAAATTGTCACTACAAGTTTGGAAAGATATTAGGAAACAATTCAATCAGTCATTAATTTTATAATGAGCAGGGGGTAGTGTAGAATAGAATTGTTCCTCAGCAAGTTCATATTGAATCTGAAGACAAGCAAGTCCTTAAGAGCCAAAACAAACCCTCGAGTACATCCCAACTGAACTTAGGGATTGAATACTAATTCACATAAGCAGTGAAATGATTGAAATAAAATATAAGAGGCAGAAGTGAAATCAAAGGAGGAAGGTGGTAAAATAAGCTACATTGAGCTGTTTTTTATGTAATTCAAACTGTTTATGATACAAAACTAATGATCTGGATTGTAAACTGCTCTCACTGTGTCAAACATTTTGAAACAGCTTCTTTTATAATGTGGTGTGACAGTTTCGATTGAATGGTTTCCATGATTTAAGTCATATTCAAATAATCCAAGTGTGACATGCCTATGCACTACACAGAAAACATACTTAATTCTGTTAAAATATTTCGAGTTGAGTGTAATACTATAAACATCTCAGTGCTTCAGTGAAAACTAAACCCTTTTTTTTCCCCAGTACAGGCTTGCTTAGTGCATTCCCTCTGGTTAAATTTCAGAGAAGTCCGTCCCTTACAGAATCCATGTTTTATAGAATATTTCCATAAGAGTGAGACAATAGCCCACAGTGTCAAAACTTGATACAATTTGAAATGGCATTATCTTAAGGCCCTCTCCCTTGTAGTATACATCACCTCTCTCACTGTTTTTGAGGGCAGTTCGTTGTCACCCAGCGTATTCTGACCCATGACGATAGAAATGAAGTCTGGTCACTGAGTTGGGTAGTATAAAAGGAAATCCATAGCTGCTATATTTGGGGGTGGAGAATTTGGGAGAGGATAAGGAGTTATGAGATAAACAGAGGTTATAAAATATTATTTACTTCTAATATGTAACAGCATTAGTACTACTAATCAAAACTAGTGAGGAGGTAGGGGAAGAGATAGTTCTTGAGCCCTCTGCGACACAATCTTATTTTACATGAGCACTACATAAAACTCTTAGAATTAATAAAACCAGGAAAGATTGTATGTGACTAAAGTTTTTTTTTTTTGGGGGGGGGCATAACTGCCTTCTGGTGATGAGAGTAGGAGGCCCAGCCTTTGCTCCTGTGGAGCTGGAATTGTGACTAGAGTTTTACTAGAACAAGAAGAATTAAAACAATAATAGCCTTTAAAAGTTATTTATGAACCTTATATCATTGTGCTTCTACGATGAAGAGTAAATCAGAATACTATAGACTTTCTATACTGCCTATACATCTTGAACATATTATTGAATTCATTAAGGAGATGACATTCATATTCTGATTTTTGAAAATAAGTTTACTGGGAAAGTCTTCTGTTGAATATACTTAAATTTTATTGAAGAATTAGGTCAATGGCATCCCAAATTTTCACTAGTAATAGTTGCTAAAAATCATCAGATACTTGTCTAAGGATAATTCTTTTATGATAAAGAACTCCTAAAATTTACATATGTATATTTAGAAGGTTTTTTTTTTAATTATCAAGAGAATGATTCACACATGTGAACGTGGGCCAGTTCTATGTGCAGGTACATTCTGAGTCTGTGGGTCAGACTTCTGGCTGGAAATCTTTCCTTACTTTTTTAACTGCGAGGGCTGATGATTCTAAGATCTACAGTAAAGAGACAAGACTTGTGGCTGCAGAAATGAACATAAACTCAAGGTGAGCAGGTCAGGATGGTGGCTGCAAAGGCCATGAGTGCAAAAATGCCCAGTAAGATGGCAGGTTGTTCATGACTCCTAGGGTCGGTCTGAGGGTCTATTGACCCCGATCTGAACAATTAGATATCACCAAAGCACATGTCAGACCCAGACCCCACAGAAATCATGGTTTCTCTTCCACAGTGTCCCCTTATGTGGGTAGCAGGTCTTCTCCTGGAAGAATTTCAGAATTATGGTTTAACTGGGAATCTTGGCCCAATATGTTTCCATAAAACATTAACTGCCATAGCAGTCACCATATTATTGATAATATTAAGTAAGCAATCACTGCCCTACACAAGACCTCTATTTGCTTTGAAATGTATAAATGCAATTCTACTTTTTTCAGCAATGAATTTCTAAATCAGTAATAAGAATGCACACCGATTGTGCCTTCCACGATATAGAAGAGACCTTCTTCAGTGTCCTTTTGAATTTTACCTTCTTTGTTCTTTTCTTAAATATACATACATATATGTGTGTGTGTAAATGTGGAATGGTCTCTATCTTCCTAGCCTTTTCAACCTTTTGCTCTCCCACTGTCCTGCCGTTCCCATCCATTTTCACAGGTTTTTACATTTGATTTTTAGTTTCATTTCTTTACTTACCCAAATGTTAGTTCGTGCAAAGATATGCTAAGTGGTTGATATGAACTAATGGTCTGAAGTTTGAGTAAATGGATGAATTAAAGAGTTGATGGAAGGAAAATATGCATATACTACTTCATGAATTGATGAGTTTTTATATGGAAAATATTGCTCCAAAACATGTAATTGTAACATTGGGATTGTATGGCAAGGACTGTACTAATAAAAGACTTGTGCACAGAAAATTTGTGCTGTTTGGGGCCCTCAGAAGTATTCTGCCTATATCTTCAACCCAAATTAATCTGACTTTTTTTCTAAGTACATATTTTTTTCATGGACTTATACCTTTAAAATATTTTAATAAAATATTATGTTAAATACAGATCTTAAATACTTATATCAGATCAAAAATCACCAAACTATAAGATTTCTTTTGTGCCAAAAATAATTCAAAGGGGGAGGAGCAGCTTTGTCTATCTCCCTTCAGTAAGGTTAAAGTGGCCAAACTCTGGACTCGTGGGTCACCGCGCCGACTGTTGCACAACTGAAGTCTGTCTGCTCCTAATTACATTTGGTGTATAGCGACACAATGTGCATTTTCCAGGAGGACTCTAATTACTGTACCTTCATTTAGTGGCAAGTAAGCAAGACTTTGGCAGCCTTAGTTGCTCCCTTATTTTAGCAAAGAGTAACTTTTGAGATGAATACCTGGAGGTTCAATGCGACTTTATAGCACATCAAGGTACATTTACTCTGCTCAGTATAAGAAACTGATGAGTGTGCAGGGTGAGGGTAATTCAATAGGTAAAATAAATCAATTCCCTGTTTCAACTAATAGCTTTAACAGTTTAGCAAACCACATAAAAGTTTGCTTTTAAATGGACACTTAAGCTAATTTGACAGCATGCTTGCCATTAGGCAACAATTACTGTCTTTAGAATGATATTTTTTCTTCTTCCCCTACTAAAATTGAGGAACCACAAGCAGGAGGAAGAAAGGACAAACTGTTTGTGCCTAGAATTAAATTGTGCCTTTGAGTCAAACTTATTACGCCATGTGGCTGAAGCCACCAGTACATTTTCACAGCCAGTACTCTGCACCTGAAACACTTTGCATTTATTAGTTAAAATATATGCCACATAGATGATTTGCTTAGATTGGAATCCTCCCCCCCTTCCCCCAGCTACGTTTTATAACATTAGTCATTTTCTTCCAATTTCTGGAAACAAAATAGAAACTTCTGTATAAATTCCATAAATGCCAGCATGGTAAACATAGCTTAGCTCCAGTAACATAATAGAACATAAAATAGAGTAATATTGGAAAGGGCAACCCTTGGCAGGCTCCTTATTTGAGTATGGTATGTGAAACCTAGAGAGAAACTGAACTTTTCTCTCTCCTTCCCTTTCCCCTTTGAACTTCTCTGCTTCCCTGCTGCTTCTCTTCCCTCTTCCTTTCTACTACAGTGCATTTAATATTACACATACATTAGTAATACACAGTCTGTGCTGTTGTAAATGAAAGCAGACAATTATGTTCCATGATGGGAAGTCTATTACATGACCGCGTCTAATCTGAGGAGGTTTCTCTCGCTGCCTTCAGGTCCATGCTGACTCTCCGCAGGCCCCTCGGGTTTCCAATCTGTAACTGCTTAAAGGGAGTAGAAAGCCCAGTCTTTGTTCTGCTGAGGTGCCTGGTTTGGGACTGCCCACTGTGCAGGACACAGCCCACCTCACAGCCGCGTCACCATGAGGGCTTTAACCAAACAGAGAAGGGGAAATCGTAGCTTTGGATTCCAAACACGACATGATAAAGAGTTAAACTAAAATTTGCTTTTATAATCTTGGTCCAATTTTGAGTTCTTTTCACAGATCAAACCAGAATTTAAATGTATAGGAGTTAACTGTTTTATCTTTTTCTCCAGCTATAATTTTAACACATACTCATCGGTGCAGTTCTTTCCACTGCTTGTTTTCCTGGGGGGAAAAAAGTCATTTTAACACATCTCCACCTCTCTATTTACTATTCTTTGTGCCTGCTCTCATACTATGGTGATGGGGTTGAGCAGTTCCAATTGCTGCCATCTGGCCTGCAGAGCCTGAAATGTTTACTTTCCTGTTCTCTATACAGTTAACTGTTGCCTAATTGCTGCATTAGGACATGTTTCTGGCTGGATAATTTGTCCTCTGAGCACAAACTGAGATTTCCTATTCTATTGGTTCAAGGTCACTGTTCAACAATATAAAAGTCCTGATTTAAGCTTTTATTCATCTAATAATCTCTTTCTAGATATTTTCTGCATGTCAGCTATTTGCCTAGTGGTGAAAAGATGAAAAAATGATAATAGTGCTATAAAGATAAAAACTACCCTATGTCATAATTGATTGGTCTAGAGAAGTCAAATATGTCCTCCACCATTTCTGATCCAAGCAGTAACTGTCTGAAAAATGAAATAGCAGCCTTTAGCTTCTGAAATTACCATTGTGCAAATACTTTTGACAATTGGAAAGAAATTCCAAAGCGGGGGACCCTGTGTTTCTAACCTAAGCTAAGAATTGCATTATTGTTTTTACTGGCATGCTATTTCTTCTCTTTGAGTCCCCTCCCTCACCTATAGACACCTTTGAATAAAAGTGCAAGATACTCAAATGAGTAAAGGTGCATGACTCTGTTTTGCTTCCTAGGACCCTTTTCCTGTTCAAACACAGACTGCTACACTAGACTTTTCATAAGTGGCCTGTATTTACTTAGACTGTGTGAGGATGCATGTAACATTCTTTAAAGCTGAGGGATTCCCTGAGTGGCTGTGACAGGAGAGACTAGGCAGGACCCCTTTTATCATAGGGGAAAGGTAAGATTTTCTAGTCTTGGTAAAAATGAGGCTTGGAAACCCACTGGGCAGTTTTACTCTTTCGTGTGTGGTCGGAATTGACTTGATGGCAGAACATTTGGTTTGGGAGTTAGATTATTTCCTACCTGTGCTGGATGTCATCATAGCTGTGGATTCAGTCATGGGTTTATCTAAGGCAGCTCCAGGAACAGAACTCTGCCTCATAATTCTCCAGCATAGCTGAAGACGCCAAGTTTAATGCTCCGTTTAGAACAGAAATAATTGTGTTTGCATCTTGGAATCACTTGTACACCAAGAATGCATTCCAGAGTCCTTTTGTAATCTCAGTTCCCTCCAGTTTAAACTGCCTTGCTTTGAATTGTTAATATATCCCATATTCACTTATTAATAGTGAAATATATTATTGTAAATTATTTATATGTCAGACTCTTTCTAAAAATCATATTCCTAAGGTCAAAAGCTACATTACAAAGAGTTATTTTCCTCCCAGATTCTTAACATCGTATATGCCTATCACAGCACAGAAGCTTAATAAATGTCATAGGAAGAATAAGATGGGAAAGAAACTAACAAAACTGCTCATTATCAGGTTTTCATAAGCATTCATTCCCCAAGCATGGCATTCTTTGGAGATGTTAGAAGAAAGTATTGTTCCAGAGGAAGTCTTATATAAAATTTTGAATCATTTTTAAAACCAATCGTTATTCTTAATATTTGTGAAATTGAGAAGCTCAAAGATATTTGAAGTGAGTTGAGTTTGACAGGAAATCAGAACTCTGAGGGTACAGACTTCTCTTCAATATAATAACCCTCCTCCCCCAAAAGAACAAGTGCCATTGAGTTGATTGCTTCTCTGATAACCCTATAAATCAGAGTAACACTGTCCTACTGAGTGTCCTGGGTGATGAACCTTGCACAGTAGCAGACTGTCATGTGCTTCTCCCTTGGCTTGCTATGGGGTTCAAACCCCTGGCTTTTCAGTTAGCCCTTGAGTGCTTTAATCATTTTCCCTTGGAGATCCTTGCAATGTAACAGACTTTAAACTTAAAAAGATACATGTTGGAGGAGGAGCACAACAGGTATGTTTCTGTGAATGTGGTGTAATGAGTTAAAATTGTTTAGTGAGTAGGGAGTTCAAACATTTGATATGCTTATTTCATAACTTTAGGATGTAAATGTTACTAGCATCTAAATGCCAGGTGGGCACATAGATATTGCCCAAAATAATGGAATATCCAAAGAACTATATATATTTTCACATTTTTTTCATCATGAGAAGTCTATGCTGCTTCATTCTCAAAGTTGTTGCTCTCCATATGATGCCAGTGTCATGTATTCCTTAAAATAAAGTGGAGGGTTTGTCTATACCTGTCATGTCCTCTAAGCAATGCAAAGCTATCTTCTCTAAAGACTGACTTTGTATCCTTTTGAATAAGGTTTCATGTATGATAGATAACCTCAGATCACATCAATCCAGAGTTATGGATACATAGAATAATAGGTATCAAAAGCCACATGAAATCTGTTCAGAGAAAATAGGTAAATCCTGTTATATGTACAATAGGATTGATTTCATATATAAAATTGTGTGTGTAGAAGTGGATCAAAGACATTCATGCAATAAATAAAACCTACAATCATTTAGTTGTGCTTTTAAAATTTTCCTGTGCCAGATAGTGTTGAAACATGTTACTGACTCCGCATTACAAAATGCGCTTTGCCGTTAACAGGTTACCATAAAGTAAATTGCCTGCACAGATTTTCATGCTATACTGACCTACTCTTGATCCTGGGGGTAACCAGGTCTTTGACTGCTTGCATAATGCTATGCTGGAGTTCAGTGGTAACTTCTAGAATTCACATGTTATATATCAGACTTCCCCATGCACTTAATGATTATTGCATTCTGTTTTGCACCTGGCATCCCCTTCCTCGAGGAAAGGAACTGAGAAGATGGTGTATAGACACTTAATTCAATGTACACTCTATGTGTCATGGTGGCAATTCTCGCAGGATGGCGCATGGCCTGGCCACCACTCTCCTTTTCTCCCCTGTGGCTGCCCTTTCCATTGGAAAACAAGACCAAGTTCATATTTAAGAGCATTGAATTGATTCTTTCACCTTGGGTTTCCACCTTGTATTTATGATTATCTTATTATTTGGTGTTGCTCTTGTTACTTTGATATGCCATCTTGGGTGAATCTCGATACCTCCATGAACATGGCAATGTACCATTGCATTTGCACACACAGTAGCTCAGTCCATCCTCACTAACATTCTGTGGAGATGGTATGAAACAATCTGCTTCTAAGAAGGCAGTCATTGCACACACCATGGAGCACAGTTCTGCTCTGATACACGGGCTTACCAAGAGTGGGAGTTCACTTGACAGCACCTGGCTGACTGGTTTAACGTACCATAGTCCTTTCAGGTAGCAAGTGGTCTTGTCTGACTCATGACCCTCTTGTCATGGTTAGCTGCAGTCAGATTAGTTGCAACTCATCTTGAAGAGATTCCATATGACAGAGTAAACTAACTTCCCCAGAGGGTCTACTTTATGGAAGCAGATTACCAGATCTTTCTTTGCCCTAGATTTATTCTGTAATTCTGAGCCTCACTTTTCTTCTCTGACTTTCGAAGTGGTCTCCCCAGAAAAATGCAATGCAATCAAATGCAGTGCTGTCAAGTCAATTCAAAATTACAGTGACATTTTATAGGACTTCTAAAGCTTTGTAAATCATTAGATGAGCACATAGCCTCATCTTTATGGGAGCACATAAGTCCCAAACTATCGAAACGATCCCTAAAAGTATAGTCTTATGCAGATAGTCACTTACCCCAGAGCACCACCAGGATTCCCGTTAAGGGACCCAGACACACTGTAAACTTGTGGACAATGTTTATGGAAAAACCCTTTATTGAATTGAACATTAACCCTCTCTAGTTATTATAGAAAACCAAAGGTATCTTCACAGCAATGTACTCAATAAACTTTCTTGTCTATGTTCCTATAATCTCCTTAAATTTTATCTCAAAACATATTTAAAGTTGCATATTGCATAAACACATTTATGATTAGAAAGTGATCTTTTTGAGGACATAGATACTTTTTTCATTCTTCGTGAACATGTAGGCACATCATAAAAGACTTGCTTGGAACTTTGCTTGATGATGAAGTCACTTTAGAGTTATCAAAGAAAACTTTCCATCCACTCCCAGTCCTCACTTGAGTGTTGAACAAAGAATTGAATAAAATACTTACAGTTTAAGTTTTATTATTTTAAGTGTGTATGGTCCTTTGGTATATCTTAATCTCTCTTACTGAGGATGCTCTTAATTATTGTGAAACATGGATTAAAGGACCAACACAATTTTTTAAAAATTGGAATTATCTATTTTATTTTGCCAACTAACAGCCTTCGACAATCAATCATACATTATTTCTAGCTTTGTGAAGGACATTGTCAAAACTAACAAAAGATACAGTATCAGAGTGATGAACAGTGTAAGAAACTATAAGCATACTTTTATTTAAACAGTCCAGACTACCCTATCACGTGAAGCTCAGTGTGCCATCAGCTCCCTCTGGCAGGTGTCTGTAGACTGCTGTCTGAGATGCTTAAAAGGGGAACCAGAGAACTGAGTGGGGTCTGTGACTGAAGAGTGTCCCTTGGCAGTACCATCTGTATGTACCTCATAGCAAAGTAAGAAGCAAAACAAAAGATTGACAGAATTGGGCAATCTGCTGATGCTCAGCTGCATTGCATGTTGCATTAATTATTTTTATGACAATTAGAGCTTTCATTTGCAAGAACTTGCATATGTATTGCTAATGTTTTATAAATGGAATATATCCAAATGTAGAAATTATTGGAAATTTATTTCAAGTTATGTAGAAATACTCAAGGCACAACCTGCATCTCTTTGTAGGCATGCTTACATCTATTAACTAGGAGCACAGGTGACATAATGGAAAGTCGGACTTTAGTATTGTATTCTTTATATTGAATTTACTGCTTCTTCCAAGTCATTAATGTCAGAACAAAAGCAGTTTTTCAATGAGGAAAACCACCATGGCATCTTAATGACCTTTGTCTTTTCTCCTACCCGGGGGTCTCAGTAGTTCCTTTGCCTCTAAAACCCAGTAAAGTGTGAGTCAACATGCCTTGTCTATAGGACAAGGTGTGTGGAATGACATCTTTACATGAAAGGAAGATCTAACATTTTAAGGCTTAGATTTGTTTAAATTTCATCCTTTCCTTTTAATAAGTCCAACCTGAATAAGGTTGAATGAAGCTAAAGTTGTCATTGAATATTTACTGTATTTATAGCATTTATTTTCAAGTAAGTTAACTTTTATTGAGGTGAAAGTTAACTTTTGAAGTATGATTGAAACAGATTTTTTTGGAAAAAATTATAAATCAGCCTTATGTCAATCTTTTCCTTGAAATCTATTGTTCAGAAATCTTTTTAGTAGCTTCATGTAATCTAAGTTGTTTCTTTTCAAGTTTTCCCTATGAGATTGGTTGGTTATCTGTCCCTCAAGAATGCATTTATGGGCTGAGCCCCGGTGGCAAAGTGGCTGTGCGCAGGACTGCGGCCCACTGGGACGGAGGTTCAATTCAAGCAGTGGGGCTGGGCCTCCTACTCCCACTGCTGGAAAGTAGTGATGCCAAAAAAAAAAAAAAGAATGCATTTACTGCATTGCTGGACATGTGTGTGTGTGTGTGTGTGTGTACTGCATGTTTTTCCCCTTCATTGAGAAATATTTTCACCTTTCAACTCTGTTTCTTTTCCATATAATCAAACATACTGTGGCCACAAGCCAATATTGCCTCATCTGTTTCTGAGTGCACTCTCCGCAGCTGGATTTGTACAGAATTTGTGTTATTAAATTGTTCTGAGGAAAAAATTCTGTATAGAAGATTTATCTCTCAAACTAGACTGTAAACCCTAGACAGAAATAAGCTGTTGCCTTTGTGTTGTTTAAAAATCTATTTCTGGGTGTCCCTTGATAGGAACATAATAAACACTGGCAGCCTGGCTTTGTCAAAATGATTAGACTTCTTTCTCAAACAGAAATTGTATCACTAGAAACAGTTCTTGTTTGTGCATCAAACACCATTTGTTTATAGCCTAAGGAGTAAAAACACACCAAGAACATACTTCTACCAATTAACAGTGAGGAAGAATGATCTTTACATTGTGTGATTATGGATTCACGTGACACACCAATGAGATGTGGGGTGGAAACAAATACAGCACTGGGGACAGATCAAAGCTTTATTTGCTCTTTTGAAAATGCGAAAAATTATTCTTCAGATTATAGTGTCTGAAATGTTTGTCAACAAGGGAGAGCTTTGTTGCTCTCTTTTGCATAGAATGACACTGGAAGTGGAAGAGGGTATGTAGTTTATACACTGTTGTCAAGTAGACAAAGAGAATTATATATTCACCATATGCCAAGAGAAAAGGGGAGTAAAAAGCCTGCAGCTAAACTTGAGAGGAATTGTTTCCAAGTTCCAGAAAATATTCTACATTCATGTTCAGCATCCTAAAAATGGCAAGAGTATAATGTGGAGCTCTAGAGATTTCATTTGGATTGGCTGATTGATTAAACATTTTTTTGAAAGTGTAATTTTTCCCATTACATAAAAGGAATGACAAGATGAAGGTTATTGCTATAAAAAGATTAAGCTTCCAAGGTTAGGGTCCTCTGATTGTGACATGTTTAATGTGTCCAGTACTACATCAATTGCCATCTAGAAATTGCAACTAAGACAGTTTAGTCTCAGTTCCCCCCATAATATTTCAGAAGGAACATTTTCAAGTATAACACTAAAATTAGAAGCAAAATGTGTGAATTTTCCTATATCACTATCAAAAGTTCACCATTAATATTAAAAACCTATATTATCTTTGACATATATCAATTCTAATAGGTGTGCATCTTTAATATTATTTTTCAAATATTCTTAATCTCTCCTCTGTCAATGTATAAAGTAAGCCATGACTATAATTTTATTTTGAAGCTTATTTTTTTCTTATTCAAAGTTGAAATGATAGTAAATCCCAAACCATATTAGAATATAGAAAAATTATAGTAATTTCATCATTAGTCAAAATATTAAACACCTGACTGATTCCAATAATCTGCTCAAGAGCAGGTGAAAATGTATTCACTCCAAAATCTTGAGAGGCAGGGGAAATTAATGACCTACTAATTGTCTAGTAATTTTTGCTATCATAATGTTGGTCATGGCATAGAAGATAGTCACCAGGGGCCCCGTGATGCTTTGTTTTAGATACAGTATCACTGCTCACAACACCCGAACTCCATCTGTCACAGAAGGATGACAATAGACGTAAAGGTGAAAGGGTTTTCTATGAGATACAGACACTGTGTAGTATATAACCATGGCAGCCGAAGCTAGAGCTCCTCCAACAGCTTCTTTGAGTTCATTCAGTGGACCACCCCATCAGGGTGAGTCTGTAAATCTCTGAAATAGATCTTCCCCACAGCTCTGCTACTAAGGTATCTTGTCCCACCCCAACAGGCCCAGCATGGTATTTCTCTGCAGAGATTCTTGGAGCTCTTGTCCTTCCTTCCTATACAGGGGGATCATTTCAAGGTCTTTTTGCTTCATTCAACAAACCATACCACAAGGTTGGCTGGTATGGACTTTTCCATCAGTAGCCCCAAACCGAGAGCTGAGCACCGGCCATCTCTTAAGAATGCTGTCAAAATTGGAAAGAAAGGGTAGTAATAAAACATGGGTTATCTGCTCTAGGTTTCAGAAACCATAAATCTAGGTGCCATCTATGCTGGGTAAATTTTGTGGCAACATGATCTTGGCAGTATTGACAGGATTCAGTTCTTTGTGGTTGCAAAACTCAAAATTTCTACTTTATTGTTGTCTATTATAAATTTGAAAACAAATAAGAAACAAGTGTCTTGAAAGTATGGTCTTAGAGATAAAGATGCCTGCTATTACTTCCAAAACCAAAATTCTTCCCAGAAGACTTGGTAAACAATTGGAAGATCACTGACTTATTGGAAAGTCTTTATTTAAAGAAAACAAAAAGTGGTTACCACATATACTCAAGTCTAAGCCAACCCAAATATCAGCCAAGGCACCACATTTTACCACAAAAACTGCATTAAAATGTGATGAAAAATCTCATCCTATAAACAAATATATGCAGTGTACATGTAGAATTTACTGGAAGTATCACACAGGAAATAATTTAATTACAAATGTGAAAACAGAATATAAGATGATCAATACTATCCATGAGAAGAAGACCAGGAACTGATATAACAGGGCATCTGTTAGCCATATGTAAGCTCAATTTGAAGCTGAGGAAAACACAAACCACTAACAGTCAAAGGATGACTATGCATATATCTCATGAATTGAGAGGCCCATTGCAAGAACATGTTTGATGCATCGAATAGTAATGAAGAGATGAGAAACTGTGTGGGATGACAAAGAACTGTGAGTAGTCAGATGCTCATTACAAATAAGCGAAATACATAAACAATCCAAATTGGCCATCAGAAAAGGTTGGGACCCTGCCTCTTGAGCATCACTACAACCCTCGTGTATAGTATAGCTAAAGGCAATAGAAGAGCCAAGGGGGTAAGAAGTAAGGGAGAGATTTTAAAAGGTAACATGAGAAGACAAAGTACACTACTAAAAATGTTTTATGATGTAGAGTTACAAAATCAATGTGAAAGAAAATGCTCAGCATCTCTCAAGTTAAAAGAACTGAAGAAAAAAAGTAAGCCTTGAGTTGTAATAATTAAAAAAAGTCTATGGAAAAAAACATCAAATGACACAGAAAACGCCAAAATAAAATGGATGGAATATATAGTCACTGTAGCAAAAATAATTGGCCAACATTCAACCATTGAAGGAGGTAGAATGCAATCTAGGACCAACAGTATTGAAAGAAGAAATCCAAGCTACACTGAAGCGATCAACAAAAAGCAGGACTTCATGTCTGGATGGATTACCAATTGAGATGCTTCAACAAACGGATGCAATGCTGGAAGCATTCACTAGTCTGCGTCAAGACATTTTGAAGACACTGGAGGACTAGGTATTTGAATTATGGTGTCAGCAAAGAATATTTAATATGCCATTGACTAGCACAAGAACAAATACATTTATTTTGGAGGAAATACAGCCAGGATCATCTTTAACAGTGAGGATGGCAAAACTTCACCTCATTTCCTTTGGAAATGCCAAGAGAAAGGATCAGTGAAGGAAATTATGTTAGTGAAAAAGAGGAAGACCCGCAAGACAATGAATTGACATCTCGTAGCTTCAACAATAAGCTCAAATATCAATTGTAAGGATCAGTCACTATGAATCAGAAGGGATAAGAATGGCACCCACCAGATTCAAATCTTAGAAGATATTTAACCTGCACTCCTCCTTACCAACATATACAATCATTTTTATCATATATATGTCAGTTATTAATCTTTGATGTCCTCTTCTGATACCATCTTCTATTAAAAATCTCAAGGTTTAAGACAGTCTCCTATAATTCTCCCTGTAGATTGACACAAGGTCAATAGGTTAGTAATGTTAATTCTGTCTGAGCAATCTATCCTGTCATGTAAATAAACAATCATAGAGGTAATATCTCAGCGGGTTCATAGCCCCAGGGAATGGACACACAAACTTGAATATCCAGAGTCAATTTAGAAATGCGTCTCAAATTTTGTTTTTGTTTTAAATTGAAAATTCTAGCCATTAGTATTTTCTAATAAATGTAACAATGACGTTTCTTCTTAGAGTTCACAGAAATCTAAAAGGAATACACTTTAGTGCTAACATGGCGTTTGTAATGTTGCGCTTCTATGAGCCATGGGAGTAGGACAGTGGTTGCACACGGGGCTGTGAGCCTGAAGGTCAGTCATTTGAAGCCATGAGCAGCTCTGGCCGAGAAAGGCTGGGCTTTCCCCTCCAGCAGCGAGGTTCGGTCTGGGGAACTCACAGGGGAATCCTACACAGTCTCATAGTGTCGATGCCTCCAAGTTGGCCTCTACTCGATGGCAGTGCGTTTTCTTGGGGTATTCTAAAAATAGTTTAGTGTTTCTAATTGTTGGTGTTATTACAAAATCCTATGATTGATTAAAATAAGATAATACCACATGAAAAACTATTTGAACTACTTATAAAATTCTGGTTTCTATCATAGAATTTGACACTTAGTTTTAATAGTTCTAATATATAGGTAGCATCAGGTTTTATTTCTCTTCTAAATTGTAGTCTCATCACGAAGGAGTGCAAGAAGTACTAGTATACCATTACTTAAATGTGTTTATGGTTCCCTTTCTTGTCTACGAATGAAGTCCATAAAATTTCAGGCAGACTGTTAGTTCTTTCTTAAATTCTGGAGGGAACATTAATGCTTTGTATTTTAAAAAGAAAGGGCCAGAATGCTTTGTATTTTAAAAAGTAAGGGTGAGAATATGTTAACACCTCATAACAAATTCAAAGTAAAGAAATAAACAGTTGATTGAATTGATAACCAGTGAACTGAAATAGTACCTTACTTATTAGCGACTTGATCTATGTGATTCAATTCACAAGGTCAATGATATAGAAAAACATATTCCTATTTTCAACCAAGGAAATGAGAGAATTGCCCGTCCTCTCCCAGGTATTTTTATAAAGGTTACCATCCAACTTACACACACATATTAACATGGAAACCAGAAATAAGGATGTGACTCTGTTAAAACATATAAAAATGTATAAGCACGTTTGGAAATATATATGTTAATTAAATGGAATAAATGAATAAAAATATGAGACCTCACACAGACTTTCTTGGAAAGGACTGACATTATCAGAGTGAGGCTTTACCTGATTCGCTTTACAATTTATTTAATTATGATATAATGACATGTATTCTAACCAGTGAGGGGAAAATGAAAAGAAAATAAATGCCTTAGCAGACTGTATTCTTCAAAGATGTCAAAGTTAGTCTTCAAAAACTCACGCCATCAAGTCAGCTCTGATTCATAGCAACTCTGCAGAGAAAAGGCAGACTACTCTTGCACAGTTCTGAGACTGTTACTCTGTATCGGAGTAAAAAGCCTCATCTTCCTCTTGAGGAGGAGCTGGTGGTTTTGAAGTGCTGACCTCGGAGTCGGCAGCCCATTGCATAACCAATTATTACAACAATCAGGGCTCAACATAGAGTCCATCTTAAATATACTTATCACTGGCTTTCTAAGCTGCTTTTCATAGCTTGATCTTATATGTATAGAATGTTTGACTTCTTTGATCCGGCATACCCAGTATTTTGCTATTCTATTAACATCTCTTCACAAAACCAGATTTTCCTCATCTCATCTTTCACAAGTTTCATCATAAATAATGTTATCATACACTTAATTTTCTCTATGCTTGAGTTAATAATGTCTTTGTATCTGAGTGATTTAATTGTTTCATCATATGGTAAATCTTTCCCATTAATTTATTCAACTGCCTCCTGCCTCAATCATTTAAGTACACACGTCTTGAAAATACAAAAGAGAATACCAAGTGTCATTGTTACAGTTTTATTTTTTCTATTTCTATAGCAGAATTTTTCAGATTAATTATATTTGCAAAGATATTATCTGTGTACTTGCTTTAACCAGCTGTGACACATTTTATCATGTGAATGAATATGTTTTCTACAGTGTCTGCTGATATTTGCCACCAATTTGATTCTAAAACCTCAATATTAAAATTTGATTCATTTCTTGGAGAAATTTTAGATAATTTTACTCAGGCCCTCCAAAAAACCTTTGAAAATTTAGATATGCTCCCAAACTTAAGAAGCTTTGTTCCCCAACTCTTACAGTGTTAATTGTAATGCAAAATGAAATTTCAATATAAACCAATCATGTACAAAAATGATGAAAAAAGTCATTTTGTTGCCACACAATGGCTTCGTTTGTAAGTGCTTGTCTCCAAAGAGAGTATATCATGGGGATTACAATCTGTTAAAATGTATGCATCTTAAGCATGCCCAGAAAATATGGGAAAAAGAGGAATTTGATCGCAAAGCCAAACTTAATGAAATTCCTCCCAACTTGGATTCCAATTTGCTAGAACACTGGGTGGATGCTCTGTCAAGACTCTGTCTCTCTAAACCATGTGTTTCTTCTTTCACAGCCTCTTTCCTAACTCCAGGACTGTCATCATTTCCTTGGTCCTATGGATCAGTCTTTTCCTTTTATGTGTTACTTCAGATTCAGAGATTTATTCAGGTTAGATGAACAATGGCACAGTGTTTTCAATACTTGTAACTGACACCCACAGCATGTACATAATAGACATGGAATACCTGATTCTCCATGGACATAGCCACATATATGTCTGAATTTCCCAGGTGTGAGAGCAATAGCTTTAAAAAGTCGGAGTACATAATCAAATTTATTCTGGATTCTGCATAACTTGGGGGGGGGGAACTAAACATCATACTTCTTCAGCTCTGGAACATCCCTGTTTATATTGCTAGATGGTAATGGAAGAGAAATTCAGAAACACACACTAGGTCACCAATTATTCAGGGAGAGGCCCAAAGTAGACAAACTCAGGATTCTAAGAAAAGAGGAGATATATATTCCTTGCAACAGGTATTTTTTGTAATTGCTTTTAAAAATACATAAACACATGAGGTATGGAAGGCATACTTGGATCAGTTTCAGTTCAGGGATGTAAGCATGTATGCATTTACTAAAAAACATTTATTGAATACGTATTACTTTGTAGGAAGTCTTGAATGTTAGAAATATGCAACAAACAAAACATTCAAATCTCGCTCTCTCAAGGAATGTACATTACAGTAGAAAAACAATAAACATGTTGCCAGATGGTATGCTAATCTGAGCAGATGCCAGTAACGTTAGCCAAAAAAAGGGATCAGTTTCTTCACAATACCCATTGTTTACCACAATAACAGTAAAACAGCTAACACTAATGTATCTCTAGATTTTGATAGATCTTGATTCAGCATTTTAAATGTACAAACCCATTTTATCATCACAACCCACCTAGACAGAAGGTTATCCAACGCTTATAGATAGAATAAACAAGTTACCGAGGGAATAACTGACTTCCCCAACAGTGTTGCCGAGACAAAAGACCGATTCAGGGTGTCTTCTGGGAAGTCTGGTTCCAGAAAGCATTTTGAAAATATCTTGATAGTGAAAAAAAAATCTTCTCCAAATATCTGATCCTAAGTACTGGGGCAGAATGCAATGATCACACTAGAAGGAATTTTATTATTTTCTGCTTCTTCTAAAGCTACTCCCTCCAAAGGTTGCCAATGAACCAGCAGTGGGTCTCATGGCAAAATGAGAAAGAAAGGAAATGATCAGAGTCTTTTAAAATCAAGAATCCTTTGAGAATTACATGTAAAATAATAAGCAAAACCTGTTTGAGATGCTTAGAAAACAAGCATCTGTACATCGTTGAACCCACTATAAACCATAGGGATATGACTTCCATCAAAACTTAAGCAGAAACCCCATGTACTAAATCAAGTGGAAAACAATGAAAAGTCACCTGGTCTGAAGCACAGATGCAAAAAAGTCACGCTCAGTGTTCTATCCCCTCCAACGGGGCTTTGGGATCTTCTGAAGCTCCTGAATGTCATGCGCCCTAATTTGTCAGTAGACCTTTGCTGAGCTTCAAAGTAATATATCTTCTTTCCTATTTCAATCCATGTATGTAAATGGAGCTAAAGGAGCGCAGGTGGCATACCTGGTTAAGAGTTCTGCTAACCAAAAGGTCAGCTGTTCCAAACCAGCAATCACACCAGTGGAGAAAGAGGAGGCTTCTGTTCCCTTATGGATGCAGTCTTGAGAACTCACAGAGGCAGGTTAGATCTTTGCTATGGGGTCACTGAGTCAGAATTAATGGAAAGGCAGTGAATGAAGAGATATCTCCATCAGCCACACATGGACACTAACCTGCTTCTCCGTGTTATCCCAGAAACAGGGAGGCAACTTACTTGTGTAGCTTGTAGAGTTGTATGAGTGCCTACTGGTCCAAAGACTCTCTTTTTCTAAAAGAACAGGACAGGACCTGTGCTCGTGATTCTTTATTAACCCTGTAGTACTGAAGTACGTTGTTTTACATCTATGTTCAAAACATCAGTTGTTTTGGCAAGACTGCTCCCATGTTGTTTGTCCAGCAAATGGCTTTGTTTGTATACCATTCAAGTTTGTTAGGGGCCTTTGAATTAGTTCTGACTGCCTGCTTCTGTGTCACTCACCATAGTTCTACAGTGCAAATTGATGAGAATGAATATGTGTTACATTTTAGTGAACTGATGGGTGGACACATCCTGTAACTGATTCTAGTTGTATCTCTTTGTCATCAGATATATGTGGGTAAGCATCAGGCTTGGTTTAGAAAACAGAAAATTCTAGTAACAGTGGAAGTTCTCCAGTGATACATTTTGAACTTTTTCCTAGGATATTCTTAGTTATTACATAAGTCAACTATTATGAGCATAAATCTTAAGATAAAATTATATTATTAAATTTATTCAGAATACAGGTAAAGTTCATGCTTCAGGAACTTTCCATAGACACGGTCTTCTTCACTATCTTGTTTAGACTTAATGAGTTTATGAAGAGATAATATCCAATGTATTGCTTTTCACAAATCCTATTATTTTGTAAAACAGTTCTCCTAAGTAGTTTTTCTTTGTTTTGATCACGTTCATTTAAAGTTATGTTCAGGAGACTAATGAAGACACGTATGAGGAGCTCATAAACCAGCTGTTCCTATCCTTCAATAACCTGTCGATCCATTTCATATAAAAAGAAACCATACATAAAAATGCATGCTAGGATATATTTCAGCTTCTCCTATTGGAATCATTTACATAAGTGAAAAACAGACCATGATCTGGACGCATTATGTGATCATGCTGGTATTGCTACTGTTTGGTTGTTCTGCAAGAAAAATGGTCACTTACTCATGATTACTCCTTCAGCTCCCCTTGGTCCTAAAATACTGCCAAATAGAGGGGAGAATGTGTCATAGCAATAAAGATCTTTAATTTTCAAGTGGAAGAAGAGATGGGTCAAGGATAGGAAAGTGGTTAGAAAATTGAATTTTGGTTGGAGACAGTTCCCAGTAGTTAGGACCCTCAAATCTCAAATGGAACACATTCAAGTTGCAGTGGATATAGTAGACTAATAAACTGGCAAAAATTTTAATGTTCGGAACTCTTATCGTAAGCACATCCCGGGGAAATCTTTCTGAGCAGTTACCCGAACTAAAATGGTGCACTGTGTTATTCCATGATCCTTGAAACCGCATTTAACTAATGATTGGAATGGTACAGATAACCCACTGCACATCCCTTCCTGTAAGCAACGGGACTACTAAATCCCAAGCACGCCACCTGCACTTGCCTGGCTGACATCTGGTGTGATGAGTCCTTGGGGCTGTTTTACTTCCTTGTTCTTTCAGTCAGATGTATGGTTCACTGTGTCGTTCTCATTTCTTCAGTTGATACTGCTCATAGGTATGAAATTACAATGTTGATCATTTTTCTGATACACAATGATTCTCTAACACAGCTTTGCTTTCTCTTTTCAAGTATTTGTCAGCTGCCTTAGGAAGACATTTTCACTATAAATTACTCTGAACGTCCCTGAATCACTTAAATAGAAGACATATACCTGGTGGACAATGTGTTATACAAGTACATACCTTAATTTTCAGACTTCTCTTATTATTATTTTCTGAATGGTATCTATCAGTGCCATTTCTGCCTTCTAGCAGAAAAATAAAAGAATCATAGGTTTCTTCCTTCCTCACCACCACCATCTAATTGTTCAGAAGAAAAACATCTGCAACACATCTAATATTGGCCCCTCTCCTCTTTTCATAGCAACATTGTACTCAATTTAGTTCAGGTCCTCATGTTTTGCTTTTATCCTGACAGTATTTTCTCTTGTTTCTGTCTTCATCTCCATTCTTTTCACACCTCTCTAGCACAGAACCATGAGAGCAATGATACTAAGTATCTGTCTGGTCATGTCAATTTTATCTTCATTAGCTTCCCCTGCTCTGAACTGAACTCCATTCTTCTTAACATGGTATATAAAACCCTCCATAGTGAACCCATGCTGTACTGCCTTGCTCACTCAACATCATACACTGAGTGGCAGCAATCTCAAAACAACCAACCATGCCCTGTCCTCCTTCACAGATGTTACCTCTGCATTTAATGGACTCCTATTTCAATTCCTCCCTGCTTCATAATTTACATAGAAGATTAATAACTTGCTATCCCTTATTTAATTGTTTTAATGTTACCCTTTTTATCTACTAATATTACTTTCTATTATTTTTTAATTGCAAATGCATAGTTACCGCTGCATTCTAGGTTAAATAGGCCTTTGTGGGCTAGCCTAAAAATGGTATCATTATTTATAAAGTGGTTTCAATTAAAAAAAAAGTCTTAAGTTCCAAATGACTGACTGGGAAGAAAATATTTAGAACATCACCTCTTTGTACTTTTGGTCCTGCTGGGTATAGGATGAAATGAGGACAAGAGCATATCTTAAAGTAACGTTTCCTTGGTTTATTATTTTTTTCTGGCTAGTGTGTGCATGAGAGAATAAAAGTAAATGCACCATAAACCTGTATTTAAACTTCTAAGTTTAAAAGTTCAATGCTATTATACTCAATAAAAAATCAGAAATGTTACAGAATTTGTCTTTAAAAAGTAAAACAGTAAGGAATTGAAAGTTTAAAAATTACTAAAAATGGTTAAATCCAGATTTTCACTTTAGATTACAAGCTACAGCCAAAGGAGAAGCCTAAAATGAACAAAGTGGTAGGAGAAGAGAAGTGGAGAGCAATCAGTATGAATTCATGTCTGGATAACTCTCATATACAGGTAGTCAGATGTAAATATGTATCTGTAGGTTGCACACACGGATTAGTGTGCGCAGCGGTATTTTTGTGAGTTGAGGAATTATAGATACTATGATATGCACTAGAAAGAGCATAGTTACTATGTCAAATTTCTAGTACCATAATGTTTTAAGGGTGAAATCAAGGCTTCTTAGAAAAATGCCTATTTATAGAGCTGGAGGTGGAGGAGACAACTGAAATTCATGGAGCATCTTATGCCACATAATAAGGAAAGTACTCAGTTAAGTACCCACAATAATGGGAGCCCTTCAAAGAGAAACAAAACCCAATTGAAATAGCTCCCATGGTAGCAGCCCCCATGTCCATTCATCTAATTCAGTCTTTCTCTTTTGCACTCACCCTCTATCATGCATGCTGTTCTTCACTAGGGACTGGGAAAAGTCAGACAATAAAAGTCTTACTATCTTCACTGTTAAGGAGAATTCTGACTATACTATTTCCAAAAAAGACTTTCTTCTGGCATCCTCATAATATATTTAATCAGTACAATACATGGAATGTGATTTTTTAATCTTCTTTATTCACTGTCCAATTTTCCCCTGCCTGACTGTCATTGAAAAGACTCTGAGTTAAATGAATCATAAAGTAGCATCTTTGCTTAAAAAAAAAAGGCCTTTAAAGTTATGTTTTGAAAGAGATTTACTTAAGACAATATGTTGTCAATCTAAGAACTGAAATCATTGACAACTTTAATCCTTTCTTTGTTTATAATAATGTTGTGAAATGGTCCAGCAGTCAGAATTTTTATTGTGTTGATGTTGAGGTTTTCATCATTAGGAGATGTTCACCTTCCTACATTTCAGCAAGCAAGATTGTAATTTCTCTCCAGGTGTTAAAAACCATGGTGCAACTCTATCCTTTACGTAGTTCAATTTCCTGTATTTTATGCTAAAAATACTGATTAAATACGTTTAGTGAATAGCTACAATTCTAATGCACACTTTCCCTGATTTTGAACCATGTGGTGTCTTCTTGTTCTTTCTTAGTGACTGGTTACTTCTTCGTCTATGTACTCAGGAAAGGACCTATTAAAGATTCTAAATTCTCAGTCTTCTCAGTATTGGCCACATTGTGGGTTGAAGTTGAGTGTCTCTGAATAGTCAATAAAAATCAGGGAAATATCTTTCTTTTATTTTCTGCTTTCAGCCAAGGCTTATTTAACATGAACAATATCCCTCATTCCACATCCTCTTCTGAATCTGGCTTGACTTTCTGGCAATTAGTTTTTAATATACAGCTATAACCATGTTTTATATCTTTAGAGGAAATTGACTTCTGTTTCATATTAATTATGTAAAAATTCATACATTCTGTTGCTCTTCTTTTGGAAAAGGTACAAATAAAGATGTTTTCTAGTTTCTTGGTCAAGAAAGTGAGCTCTGAATTTGCTGGTTTAGATCAGCAAGTGCTTCCAGCTTAATAACTGCCTATTGGATCATATTAATTGATATTAATTTTGGAGTCTTATTTTTTACCAATGTTTTCTGTAAAGGTTGAGCATCTTCCTTCAAAATCATCAGTTCATGATCACATGCTATCTATTGATAGAGTTGAACATAAGCCATTTACTTTTGATATAATGTGCATGCTGTCTGTCCTCTTTCAGTACTTTCTCTATCATTCATTATTTTCCCCATAATGGTTCTTCTGTATTGTAACTCAAAGCTTGATTTTTTTTCTTCAGTTTCAGTACCTTGAAAAATACACATTCTTCCATTTTAGTCTGTGTGCATTTCGATATTAAACTTTGTTTTTCTTCTTTAACCTCCTTTTCAAATACTTTGTTCAGTTTTTTAAAAATCATTTTATTGGGTGCTCATGCCACTCTTACCACAATCAATACATACCTCTATTTTATGCAAACCACATTGGTACATTTGTTGCCATCATCATTCTCAAAACATCCTTTTTTCCCTTAGGCCCTACATATCAGCTCCTCATATTTCTCCTCCCTCCCCATTCCCCCTCTCCCATGAGCCCTTGACAATTTACAAATTATCATTATTTTGTTACATCGTACACTGTCTGATATGTCCCTCCATCCACTTACTCAAATATTTGTTTGTGTTCTAGTCCATCATTATCTCACCTTTTCATTACCCACCTGAACCAACAGACTGTGCTCTTGGATGAAAACTCTAGTGAGATTTTCTACAATAATGCTGTTCAAATAGAGCTGGTGGATTCTGACATCATTCAAACTCCACGTAGATACAAAGATAGGCTTATCACTTATACTTGTCTTTGAAGTTACAATATGACATTGTGTTTATTAAATGATTTTAAATATTTAGAAAAGAGAATTACAGAAACTTGAATCAATGTGCTCAAATAAGGAGTCAAGGTATTAATAACCTCAAAGGAAATTTGAAGAGCATGGCATGTTGTGATAAAACAGTCAAATTAGTACTGATAGCTTAGATACCATAGCACGTAGATCAGATGACATCCATATCTGGGCTTTGCTTCTAACTGCCTTAACAGATGTGAGATGTGAGTGAATGAGTGAGTGAGTAGTGCTTGAGTGTGTGCCTGAGTGAGTGCCTATGCGAGTGAGCCCCAGTGTGCTGCACATGGGGTGGCCTGCTAAATATTCATCTTTCTTAAAAAATCACGTTAGAAGAAATGTACTGAAACACAGGGGGATTAAAATTTGAAATAGAGGTTGCTTTTTCAAAGTACCATATCAATGAACTGTTTTTTTCCCTTTTCCATTTTTCATACAACATGATAGCTTTGGGAGGTACCTTCAAAATGATGCAAACCCATTGTCATTTACTCAATTTGTAGCATGTACAGAAAGAGGTAGAACCGCCCCTAGCATTTTTAAGACTCCCCTTCTTTTCAGAAGCAGATTGCCACATCTTTCTTCTGCAAAGCGTGCACGAGTTTCAAACTGGGCACCCTTGGGTTCACAGCCAAACACGTTAACCACTTTACCACTGTGCCTGGCTGCCTTCATGTTTAGCAAATTACCTTAGAAGCTGCTTTACTACTTCTGGTCACTAGATTCACTATACCTGGTCTCTGATTTTGTGGTTGTCATTACATCCCCTCAGCATGGGATGCCACTGAATTCCAATTTCAAAATTATATTAACTTACTCAGTGATATTCAGCCCCTTGCAGCTCTATGACTCAAGTGTACTTAGGACTTTAAAAATTATAGCATGGATTTATTTCATTTAAACTATTGCTCCCCTCCCCCTTTTTGGAAAATGATGCCCTAATCTCAAAGTGTTAGAAATAAAGTTAGGGCTGTGGGATGTTTCTCCCACTGAAGGAAAGCATATAGGTGTTATCCCTGTAGGGGAGACAGTCATTGGATGGCAATGTGAGCAGCAAAGAGTCACGCGTGAGTTGTGATGATGGTAAGGCTGGAGAGATCCCCCTGAGAAGACAAGAGGAAGGAGAGGATATTATTTGTCTATTTTCCTGAGCAATAAAAAGGACCTTATGCACATGTTAGATTGTAGATTCCCAGGGATGCCTGGGAATCCACATTTTCTGTGAAAGAGCTTTGCAAATGAGATTCTTATGATTAGTTAATTTTCAAAATCCATGATCAAATTGATGGTAATGTCACAGAGACATTAAAATGTCAAGAGAACCGGAGCATGGACAATGTCCTTTTTCTTCCTACAACATGGGATAATTGAGCTGAAAGCAGGGCCACCGGAGAGGCCTAATGCACAGAGTGCTTTTGCAGGTTTAATGAGACTGCATTAACTCTACTGGCAGCAAGTAGTTCTCAGTAAAATAAGAGAGGGAAGGCTTTTAGAATAAGATAACCAAGATTTTGTTAAAAGTGTTTACCCATTAAGTTAAAAAAAAAAGGAAAACTGTGAGTTGGTTCCTTCTTGTGAAACTATCAGTTGCTATTAGTAGGTGGACAGAGGTCTACTTTATTAGCTTTCTTCAAAGCTTTCTTCATACTTTCTTCCAAGGTCCACTAAGGACTTTTGAAAGCATTATTGGACTTTTAGAATATCAAAAAATCCCAAGGTTTGTTTCAGCCTTAGAACAATGCATAGATTTTGTTGTAGAAACTGGTAAAGTATCTTGAGAGAATCATAGTAGATGGTGTACTTCTTGATAGTAGGTATTATTTCTCAGTGTCCTTGAGTGAAGTCTGACCTGCAGTGACCTCCTAGCTAACAGAACAACAATGTTACCAGGACCTCAGCATGGTGATTTCATAAGTGTTGCTGTGTTTGAATCCATTGTTTTGGCCGTTATGTCAACGATGCTCATTGAAAGTGTCTCTTCTGTCCCCTGACTCACTATTTTACTGCCCTGGTTTCTTCCGCAAGAGATTTGTCTTTCCTGATAATGTGTCCAAAGTCACTCAGTAAAATTTCTTATAAAAGAATCATTAGAAAGTGCCATATATAGAGGCTATAGTGGTTGTACTACAATGCCCTACATTAGTGGCATGCAAAATTGAAGTCCCTGTTTAAGCTGAATGACATGCATGTTAATTAAAAATGGATTTAATTGAATTTAGAGAATCACTATTAAAAGAGAATAATGTGGATGGTGAAATTTATATTTAAAGAGCTTTCTTCATAAACTTTCCTAATGTCTTTACTGCTTAGAAAATTAAATGAAAAATAGAAATGTGTTTTTTGTTTGACAGAAGCTGAACTTCTGGAAGATTCTTGACATGGTGCTGGATCTTTAACAAAATCCAGTCACCTCATGAATATACCTCAAAGAATAGGAGACTCTGCAACACTCATTTCTAAATGCCCTTTCCACTAGTTCCCCAATTTTGAGATATTTTCATATATTCATAATACACAAAAGCAAGGGAGGCAAGTTTTCTTGGAGGTGTTAGACATCACGGCACCTTCATTAAACCTGCACTCCGCTTGCCTCCTGAGATTGTATTTCAGGTATGATGGTGCATACAGTAATCTGACTTGAAGCATCTGTTAGAGTGACATGCATGTCTACCTACAGGGGCGAGAATGATTTGTCATTATGATGGACTCATATGTGAGGTAGAATGATTGTAAGTCCTTGAGCAGTGAGTGGTAGAAATACAATCTGAGGGAGATGTGGTTGTTTTAGTTGGGATGTAGTAGGCCATGTTTCGATTACCCTTGTCAGAGTCCTTTTCGGTACTTTCAGCTGGTTCCTGTTCAGATCACCTTCACATACAGCAGAGCCCAACCCTGGCCCGGTTGCATGTTTCATTGCAGCTACTACCAACCTATCTCCTCCAAGGCCCGCTTGTTCCCTGCCCGTCTGTTTCCCCAGGCGGAGGCCTGGTGGTGTAGGGGTTATGCCTTGGGCTGTTAACTGCAAGGGCAGCAATTTGAAACCACCCACCTCTCTAAAGCTGAAAGATAGGGCTTTAGCCTCCAGTAAAGACTGCAGAGTCTCAACAACAGATCTACCCTGCCCCATAGGGTCTAGGGTCTCTATGAGTCGCCATCGTCTGACAGTGATATACACTTCCACTAGCGTGATGTCCTTCTTCAGATATTGTCTCCCAATAAGATGTCCAAATAATATGATATAGAATCTCACCACCCTTTTTCTAAGGAACATTCTGGTTGAACGTCTGGTCAAGACAGATTTTTTTTTCTGGCAGTCCATGGGACTTTGAATGTCCTTTACTAACACCATAATCTAAATACATCAATTTTTCTGTTGTCTTCCTTGGTTTCTAGCTCTCACATCTATGTAAGGTGACTGAAAAAACATCATAGCATGTGTCAGGCACACCTTGGTTTGCAAAGGTATATCCTCGTCCATAGTGCTTTAAAAGAGATCATATTCAGCAAAAAATATGTTAACATTGCCCTGATAAAAATCTAAAAATATCTTTTAAATCATAAAAAGAAAAGTAATATCAAATTCAAATTACCTTGTTAGAGGTTCACCTTCCTCTACTTCATAACTTCACTTGGTTAGTTTTTACTTGTGATTCAATTCACATCACTACCATGGAACTTGATGGTATACAAATTAGCACCTGATTTCTGAAATTTGGTGGACTTTGTGTTTTATAACTATTGAGTCTCTCTTACTTTATACTGAAGGTCATTTTCTTAAAATGGCGTCTATTATTATTATTATTATTATTATTATTATTAGGCCTGTGTTGCCAGCTCTAACCTAGGCTCTCTTCTCTCCTCATTTTATGTTATCTTCTCATGTAATCATGTTGTTAGTTATAGATTGTATGCTCATTATTCCCAAATTCACTGGTTCAACATCCACCCATGAATTTCCCTGCTATTTGTTTGAAGATACTTTCTCCTTACTACGACCCTATATCTGTCATCAATTCCTGTCAATTTCACCCTGAAATGTGTCTGGTTTTACATTTAAATTAATAGCCCAGAGAAAAGTACCTTCAACGTGGTAGTGATGCTATACATGAAAAAGGAGACAGTATAAAGATAATTCTACTTTTTCATCTCACCCTTTTCCTTAAAATTAATCCATATTTTCCAAGAGGGTAATAGTAAACACTATCAATAAAGCCTAGGTTTCTCATCCACTTTCCTAAACATCCTATATTTATTCCCTAAGTATCTTGTTAGAATGCTGTACATTTGTTCATTCTTTACCCTGTGATGTCCTACTCTTACTTTTGTCCAAAAAACTCCCCTTGTCTCTTAGCATTCCCTCTCTGGAGCATCCTGTGACTGCTCACAAGTTTCCTACCTTAGTTTGCACTTCGGTGACATTGTTTTTGTACCTCTTCTGTGGCTAGATCCTCACTAGACAGTGCTTGTTTTGACAGCTGTCTACCAGTTTGCATGCTTCTGAAGGGCACACATTTCAGGGCCCTTAGCCTCTTTGCTGACTTAAGGCTGGCCCTATTAAACATTTTTGTACAAAGAAATGATTTATTTAAATAATTTTCAGATGGAGAAATTTGGGAGGAAGGATTTAGATTAATAGTCACATCAATTTTTCTACATCTTGACATCTAAACCAAAGACAGCATTTGAAATTCAATGTATTCTATTATACCCATAGCTATATTAATTAATGTAAAGACTACCTTAGTTATCTAGTAGTGTCATAAGATAAAAATCAAAAGATGGTATCTTTTTGGAATAAAGTTGATTTTTCTCACAATTCTGGGGGCGACTAAGGTCTGTCTCATGATGTGAGCTTGCTGTCCTTCTGTTGGTGTTTCCCCTAGGGTTCGGTGCCTGCAAGCAATTCTTTGTGTTCTTTTGCTGATATGACATCTATCATGCTCCTGTGTAGGTATTTCTTTGTCTCTTTTAATCTTTATTGACTCAGAAGTAATTAAGTTTAGGATCTATTCTTTATGGGTATGATTTCATTATATTAAAGAAAAATTCATTTTCCAATGAGAAGCACATCTACATGTGCAGGCACAGGAATTCTTAAAGCATATTTTTTTAGAGGACATGGTCCAACCTGTAATATACTCTATAAATAAAACTTAAATGGAAATGCCATGGTTGTTATCAAAGGGGTTACACAGTTCTATTTAGTGCAGCTGTTGACTTTATCATGTTGGAATTTGAGGAAGCAGATGTTAACTTATTCAACAAATACTTGTTGAGAACTTAAGCAGCTATAATCTTCACAACATAATTTTGGGAAAGGATAGGCCATGCTACGTGCTTAGTTATTGCTCCAAATTTTATTTCTTTTGGGAGGAAAATACTCTATCGGTAACACAGCAACTGGAAAGTGAATGAAAAGCAGTATTTCATAGTCCTTACTCCATTTCTGCTATGCTTAGGCCTATTTTAAAATAACTGGAGAGTGTCTATTTTGCCTACCATTCTGAAAGGGTATATCATTTCCCTTGTAACTACAGGTATATAATTTACATTTGCTACTGTAGGAGAAACAAGGGACAATGACTTCTCTGAAACTCAGAGGATATGTATTGCAGAACATCCCCATGTGATTCCAGGATAGTCAATTTCCTCCTATGAGACTCTATGTATTAAAGACATTTGCAGATAGTGGTGTAATAAAAGTAATACCTTGGGAAGGAGTACCAGTAGACTTCTGAGTTCCATTTGCCAGTTAATTCCAGGAACAATAAGTAGATGCATCATGAAACATGGGGGAGAATGCTTTAGCACTGAAACAGAGAAGTGGTATTTTAAAAACAAGCCATTCCATTTGCAGACAATTAATCAAGGAAAGCTAATCTTTTTTTCTCAAAAGTACTATGATGAAATGTTGTTATATAGACAAAGAGGTTGCTATGGTCACCAGATACAGTGATTAGCTTTTGAATCCAAGCTAGAAATTGAAAATGTACACATGTGATAATATGTAGAATTCAAAATGCTTGACAGCTATCACATCAGAGAATTTTATTTAATGTTTAGGTAGGATCACAATGTTTGAGCTTAGCATTGAGTTCAATTATATACAGTAATAACCATGAAAGGTTTCTTAGACATCACACTAAACAATAGTTTAGTAGTATTCTCAACATAATATTTGCGTTTTTTCACTATTGTTATCCTTAGGTACTTTCTATATTCATGGTCTATACTTAGCAGTTTACCTTGTGCATTATCTTACTTGCTTACAACATAAACCAACTGAGTAAATATGATTTCTATGAAACACCTTGAGTTTAATTAAAAATAAAAAAAGAAAATATCTTTTAGATAACAAAAGATAAAGATAAAATAAGATGAAATCCCTTGGTATAACCACTAGAGAAGGAATTGGTTTCCAACATGGTTTACTTCCAAGTACTGTGTTCTTAATTTCAATTGACTCTTTCTTCTTTGTTTGGGTTTTTGGAACAAGATTTCATGCCTTCTCATTTAATGCCAAAATATGCCATCAAACCTGTTCTATGAACACGTTGACAAATATAGAAGTTAGTGAAATATGTTAAAGGGAAGAAATATTTTTTACAATGTGGGTATGGATGAATGTGCCAATTGTTGAAAACCACTTGGTTGAATTGCTTTATAGAGGCATGCCAGTACAGAGGGTCATCAGCTCATGAACTGGGTTTATGCCAGTGTAGACATCAACCCAAGAATGGAAAGTGAATGTAGTAGGAGTGGGATGCCATGGGAGACTAGCAGTGGCACAAGGTTACTTTGTTTTCACTCTGATGTTACATACTTCTCTCAGAATCCTTACACATTTGAAGAAGCTAGGGTACGATTCTATACAACTAGAGGTATTTCAATTTTATTTGCAAGGTAATAGATATGTGTTTCATATTTGGGCATATACCTAAACCATAAGAACACTGGAATGTGTTTTTCATTTATTCAGTATTTCATCAGTTTCATTAGGATGACCTAATTGAAGAGTTCACCAGATGAAGAGAAACATAATCAAATATAGAAATGAGTCTACTGCAGCTTCAGACTCAAAGACTTTAGGGAATCTGTTAAGACCAATTGGATGGAAGATTCTGAATGGAATCTAAAGATTCAAAGTAAAGTGTCCTTGTTAGTGCCCCTGGAGGCTGCTTAAATAGATTTTCTGACTTGGAACTTTAATGTTATCAATCAACTTAAGAGTGTTCTCTTCTGATAGCCACAGTATCAATCATTTGGCATCATAGGTTTGGTGTTTTCTAGAGAAACAAAGCTTCTGAAGTATACACACTTATATTTTCAGAGAAGTTTGTATGAAGGAAATGTATGGGAAAATTCTAAGTCCTTGAGTCAGATGTCACACTGGAAGCTTCTTTCAGTTCATGAGCCTGATGGACCCAAGAGTGGTAGTTGAGAAGACATATGTTTGGCTAGAGGTGAATGAATGTAAACTCATTGCTATTGAATCAATTCCTACTCACAGTGACCCAATAGGACAGAGTCGACCTACTCTTGTGGGATTGCAAAACAGTAAATATTTATGGGAGTGTAAAGCTTCAGCTTCCTCCTGCTGTCACCTGTTTCCTACAATGTGACAGGTGATTTCTAACCTCTGACCTTACAGTTAGCAGTAGACTGTAAGATTAACAAATTAATCTGACAGGGTCTTGCTCACTCCCAAGATAGACAGTTCGGACTACTCCTAACCTATTAAGAAATATGTACATCTTTTTATTTCCTTTCTGAATTAGTCTCCTGGCTATAGAGGCAGCTGAAGCTAAAGTTCGCAGGTCAGATGGCAGGTTGCTGACAACGGCCAGGACCTGTAGGCAATGTAGCAGGCCAGGGGCTCAAGCCTAAGAATTGGAGTATGCGAAGCTAGAGTCATGATCCACATCTGAGAGAAAGCAATCCAGCTTTTCTGTAGCATCCAACTTTCATGGAAGCAGACCCTCCCCTTGAGGAGATCTCATCATGGCTGACTCCTGATGGTCAAACCCCTGAGTAGTCTGTTTTGATCAGGGTGACACAAAGCCTTCTCTACTCAAATGTACCCATTATAATTCAATATGTGGTGGAATACTAATATCTGGAAGAATAATTAATGTAGCAAATAAAAATGGGAATTTTGTACATGATTTTTCTAATGTAACAAGTAACTAACCACCTGTGATGGAGCCCTGAAAGCACAGTGGTTAAGCCTCAGGCTGCAATCTACATGGCTGGCTAACCAAGCCCCCCAGCCGTTCCATGGGTGGTAGAAAGATTAGGCTCTCTTTTCTCTCAATTGTCACAGTCTGGGGAATTCACAGAAAGTCACTGAGAGTCAACCTGGACTTGAAGGCAGTAAGAGTAAGAACAACATGTACGGAGGGGGATGTTTTGCAAAATAGTGTTAAAACTCAATGGTGTATAATATTAAAATATGGGCATAGGCATAATTGTGTTGTCAAGCTTCAGTTTCATTGTGGGAAAATGGTGCCCTTGGCATTGTTAATGTCTGCTTGGAGACTTCTAAGTGTATTATAAAAAGTAAACTAACGGGAATGGAAATATCTGTAGTCAACTGCTACCAACTCATTTCAGGCATATAGCAATAGTAGAGAACAGAATTGGATTGCTCCTTAAAGTTTTTGATTCTGTACATACTAGGAAAGCACTTCACCTCATTTTTCTTCCATAGAGCAGCTGGTGGCTTTAAACATCCAAATTTGTGTTTGGGTACCAGATCACATAAGCCTGTGTGAAGAAGCACATCAGCCTTTGCGATATTGAGGTGCGGAAGGGATGGGGAACAGGCATCAGAAGACCCAAACCATATTGTTGAGAAGAAGGGGGTTGGAGCAGGACCCCAAACACATATGTAGGCGATGGGACACCCCGTCACTAAAGGGTCTCAAGAAAGGGATGAACAATGTGAGCACAGTAGAGCACTGATAAAACACACCGTATCTCTCTGGTTCCTTGAGGCTTGCTCACCTCCCACGATAATGACCCCAGTCCTGCCTTTCACTGCAGGCGAGACTGGAGCATGTGCCCAGGTATAGATAAAAAACCTGGTCAGAGAGTCAGGAGTAGAGAATGATGGGTTCCATGGTTCCTGGGTGGCACAGGACAGGGGAGGAGAAGGGGGCGTGGACAGGCTTATGGACGGGGGGAGCAACAAGTGGTTCAGAATCGATGGGAAGGAGGGTTTGGCAGGGCCTGGTAGAGATTAACCAACGACAGTGAATCTGTGAGGAAGCACTGAAATGCCAATGAAGGTGGAGCATGATGGTGGGACAGGAGGGAGATGGAAGGAGATAGAGGAAAGAACTAGAAGGCAAAGGGCACTTGCAGATGTCTCAAAATAGGCATGTCCATACGTAAATACAACTATCTATTATAAAGAGGAAATAAATTTAACAACATATCTATAGGTCAAATACTATGGCAGCAAGTGGACCTTGGGCCCTCACCCGGGTGCTCCCTGGATGCAGGAACAATTTGTTCTATGAACTGGTGTTCCATGAGGCTCACTCACCCAACACAATCACTGAAGTAAAATGGGCACATAAGCAAATGTGGTGAAGAAAGCTTAAGGTGCCCAGCTATTAAAAGATAAATGGTCTGGGATCTTAAAAGCCTGAAGATAAACAATAGACCATTTACCTGAGAAGAGACTACACCCACACAGAAGAAGAAGCACAACAGCCAATGTGGCCACAAGGTGGTGAAGGGACTAGGCAACAGACATCAAATGGGGGCAAAAACACATATCACTGTGTGCACACATCCCCAAGGCGTCCACTGAGGACATGTAGGAGCATGACCAAGAGTGGTGAAGAAAGCTGATGGTGCCCAGCTATCAAAAGATATAGCATCTGGGATCTTAAAGGCTTGAGCATAAGCAAGCAGCCATCTAGCCGAGGAGCAACAAAGCCCACCATAAAAGAAGCTCACTTGCCTGTGCGATCATGAGGTGCTGAAACAATCAGGTATCAGGCAGCAAAGGACAAAAATCAAAATCAATGGGTCATTTGACTCCTGATACGATTGCTGAAGACAAATGGATATAGAAGCAAACAGAGTAGAAGAATCAGATGGTGCCCAGCTACCAAATGATTAAATGTCTGGAGTCTCAAAGACTTGAAGATAAAAAAGGTGCCATTCAGCGCAGAAACAGCAAAGCCCACATAGAAGAAGCACACCAGCATGTTTCATCAAGAGGGGCTGAAGGGAGCAGGTATCGAGCATGAAAGAACATCATTACGAATGAGGGGGAGAGCAAGGTGGGGACCTAAGGCCCACTGGTGGGTAATTGGTCACCCCATTACAGGGGAGTCATGGGGAGGAGACAGACCAGTCACGGTGCAACTGGGCAGTGATGATCCATACAACTTTCCTCTAGTTCCTGAAGCCTTCCCTTCTCCCCTCCCCAAGCTATCATGGTCCCAATTCTACCTTACAAATCCAGATGGACTGGAGAAGGTGTACTGGTAGAGAGGGGAGCTGGAGATATGGGGACACCAAGATGCTTGAGTCCCTTTGGGCCAGTGGTAAGATTGGAGCTGCTGGATAGGTGGAGATAAGGTGGGATAGAGAGACGGAACCAACTGCAAGGATACACACATAAGCTCCTACTTGAAGGGCAGACATCAAAGAAGTGGGTTGGGGGAGAGTTCAGGCAGTGTAAGATATGGCAGAACAATAATAATTTATAAAATATTGAGGGTTCCTCAGAAGGGAGAGCAGGGCAAGAGAGGGAAAGGATGGGAAGCCTATATCAAGGGCTCAAGGGGAAAGGATATTTAGAGAATGATAAGAGCAGCAGACATGTGAAGGTGCTTGGCACAGTACATTTATTTATATATTGTTAAAAACGATGTATGAGCCCCCCAATAAAATGATTAAAAAACCCAGCCTCATGAGGCGGGGAATCCAGGAACAGGAAAAAGAGTGGATTGGAGGAATGGAGGAGAGGGGGGAGAGAGAAAGAACTGATCATAATTATTATAACCACCACCACCACCATTGCCCTCTTGACCCTCACTTCCACCCTGAAAACACAGAAACTGTTGAGGGAGGGAGATATAATTGTGGGGAGAGTTTGGTGTAAGTTATGAAAATAATAATTTGTAATTTATCAAGGGGGTCTGAGGGGAGGGGGCAGGGAATGTAAAAAAAGGAGCTGATACTGAAGGCTCAATATAAAGTAAATGTTTAGAAAATAATGATGGCAATATATATACAAATACACTTGATACAATTGATGTATCGATTGTTATAAGAGCTAGAGGAGCCCCCAGTGAAATTATCTTTTAATAAAAAATTAGTAGTGAATCATTAATTTTAAAAGTTGGTATCTTCAAGCTGACCTATTAGAAACAAACTTGTCTTTATATTTCCATTCTGAATTAGGTTGTATCTCATTAGAAAAAGATTTCCAGCACCCATGAATAATTTAGTTATCACTGATATGAGTGTGATCTTAAAATTGAGGTGCTGCATATAGAACATTTGAATTATTCACATAGGAAATGTGAGTGTATAGTATAAAACTATGGGCCTCATTGATTTAACTACTTTCTAATTTTTGTTTTGCTTAAGTTTTTTGTTGTAAGATTCCTTTGTGTTAAGCTATAATTTTGTTATTCATAGGAATGAATTTTATAATCACAATGTGGTGATGGCAAGCAGGTAACCATGACTACTATTGTTCCATTCATTTTACTTCTTTGATGCAGTACTGCATATATTTAGTGATCCTATTATTTGTCTTTTTTTAAAATTTGAAACCTAAACTCCAAGCCATATCTATTTTTAAATTGGCAATTTTCATAATTTTACCGGGTCTTCACCTTTTAAATGTGTAGGGATGGAGTGCCAAAATGGAAACTTGGAGTCAGGAATCTCTAATTTCAATGAAAATGGCATATTATCAAAACCACCATTTCATTTCATTTCATTTCACCATACATTTTCATTCCTTCAGTATTTTACAGCTGTTCTCTCGGGGTAATTTTTAGTTACTTAGTATTTTTCCACCAGGTTTCTAAAGTCCTCTCCTTTTTGTTGTCCCCAGACATAGACAATGTGGTGGTGGAGGTTTTCATCAGTCTGTTCTGTGTGACAGGGATGACTTGCACGGTCTTCTTGACACTTGGCTTGCTTCCTTCTCCTCTCACCTGCACTCTTGACTCAATTCCAGTGAAGATTACATTCTCTGTAAGACAAATCATTTCTATAATCACGTACGTTTCCTACATTAAAATAGTGTAGAGCTCAATGCTAATATAAGAAGCTTAGTTTTGTGTGGCTTTTCAAGGTTCTGTTGTTGAAGGAGCAGCACTATTTGCTTCATGAATACTTTGGATTGGAGGCAAAGCCCTCTTGGAGGCTATTCAGAGAGTTTGCTATGTGGCTCACCGATGGTTTGCTCTCTGATAGTTAGGGACTCAACTAGAAACACAAGTAAATGGTCAAAGTCAAGATAAAATAAATCATCCAGTAATCAAAAGTGAAATAAAATAGTCCCCGGCAAAGCACAATCCACCCCCCTTCTCTTTCTGTTTTAAAATGCGGTAAACATCCACACCCCCTGCATTTCACCCCTCGATCAATTCTGATTCCCTCCATGGTTTTTGCCCTAAATTGCTTTTTATATAAACATACTGGCAGTTTTCCTCAGGCATAATGATTCTTTAATTTAGGAAGAAGAAAATTGGACTAGTATTACAATTGCACCGATTCTTTTTGGCAGGGAGAGGGAGAAAGACAACTATGAACACTCTCAGGTCCACTGTTTTCAGTCACAAAAATAACTTCTTGTAAATAGATTTCTGAAAACAGTCAATCACATGATTCACACTACAGCTCAACAGACTGTGCTGGGTGAAATTTGCTAGCAAATCCCTTGAATGCAAACAGGGCTTTGAGACATGATCATGTTGGTGCAGATAAAACAACTTTCAATATTACAGTCTGTCCTTAATCTCTTAGAGTATAGTCTGGAGAGGTCTCTGTGCCATCCATTTTCATCTCTTTAGGCCCATATTTCTCTCTGCTTCATTCCCTATATGTAAATGCAATATCATGTTTTTTTATTTCAGAAGTAATTGATGCATTTCTTTCATAAATTATCTGTACCCTACCCTATTTTTGATCCAGTTGCACCTACAAAGGCAGGCCAGACTATGCAATGGCATCATATAAACTTTGGAATTGAATATTTTCTCCTAGCTCTAAGTGAAATCAGGCATTGTGAGAGATCATATTTGCTTGTTTGTATAATTTTCAACTTACATGGAGTGAAACTATGAAAACAGTCTCATAAATTCATTAAAAGTTTAATCACCATGTGCCTGAGTGACATGACAAGGTCAACCTTTCTGAACACACTTAGTATTGGCACTTACCACATATGAGTCAAGAGGCACCAACAATTCTAACAAAGGACACAGCACATTTGAACAAATTCTAAACCCTGACTCCATACAGAGACAAAGTTTCAGGAGTGGTTTATCTGGACTTCTCAATGAGCACAAGCTTCTCCATAAATGCAATTGTAGGGCTTTAGTCTTGGTTTGTTTACAGTCATTAAAGTTACTGTGGCAGTCACCTAATCTGGTGTCAACCTGACAAGACTGGCTCCCTGTGAGACATCCCAGAGAAGCCATATGGACCTACACTGTTGCAGCCAGAAATTGGACCAAGAGAAGTCATGTGGGGACTCCTGCCATTGCAGTGATGCTTACAATGCCAAGAAAGTCCCACTAGCCTGTGATCATTTTCATTTGGCATCATGCGTGTGTCTTGTGAGCCTGGACTGGAAAGGATTTCATAGATTGGTGTCAGACATAAGGGCTAATATTGGACTTACGATCTTGGACTGGACTGGGTTGGGAATTTTTTTGGGGGGTTGGCATCAATACCCCCTGGTGGTGGAAGTAGGAGATCCAGCCTTGCTCCTGGAGAGCTGCTGCTGGACTTGAACCGCCAATCCAATGGGCTGCAGTCCCGCACACAATCACTATGCCACCGGGGTTCAGCCGGGATGTTTTCTTAATTTACGGTTGCTTTTGTATCTAATCCTCTTTCTTGTACATATATGCATGCTTCGGAATTTGTTGCTCTAGTCTACCCAGACTAACACAATGACGCGGATATTTTATTTTCTTAATTAGTCATCTAGTTGATTCTTATGCATAGAAACGCTATTTGAGAATTTCCAAGGTTGCATTCTTTATGGAAGCTGCTTTCTCCCATCAAGTGGCTTGTGACTTCACACTACAAAACTCTGGGTTAGATGATGGGTGCCGAACCACTACGGCATGGTGGCTTCTGGAACTCAATGCATTCCTACTCTTTGTCACCACCAGGACAATGGATTCTTCTGTCTCTTAGGAAAACAAACAAACAAGTCAGGGGCCATGACTACAATAGGTGTTTCTGCCAGCAGAAGATGTAGGGAATCAGTGTCCATTAATGTCTAGTGGACCCCCTCAGGGATAGGTATGGCCTCACCACTGTGCACAGCAGCTCTCTTCCCAAGCCCGCCTCTTGGCTCCATTCCAACTCATAGAGTTCTTTGACTCCCTTCCCAGTCTTCACAGGAGGGAGAAAGGAGCTAGGTAGTCTTTGGAGAAAAAGAAGTCATTTGTTGTGGAAGAAACATGACAAAATGGACTTTTAAAGAAGCTTCTGTTTAACCTGCTTACACCTATGCTTTTACATGAGATGTTTTACAAAATTTTACAATGCGCTTTTATTCTATTGATGATGTTGTAGATTGATTCTGAAATTAGTTGAATACTTCTCCCCCTCTTAGTAGTTTCCTTTATCATTGCCTTTCATGATCAGTATTCTGATCTTTGAGTATCTGGAAGTGAATATCTGACAATAAGATCAGCAAATTACATGCTGTACTTTATGCAATGTATCCTACTAATGATAAATGTGCAACAACAAAAAAGGCCGTGTGTTTCAGCCCTTTATAAATAAATTGTAAGTCTGGGACTACCTGTCCTTACAATTGGTCTTAATGCATCTGGAAATCACTGAGAATTCTGTAGCTCAGCCTACCTTTCTCCACATTGCATCAGCTTGTGCTCTAAATTCTCATAGCAATTCTGAGAAGTACAAAGTGCTGTGTTGACCTGGCCAACATAGGTTACTGTCCTGCATTTCCCACAAGGTCTTCCTTGAGGCTAACACACCCCATCCCCAATCACTCACTGATTCAAGTCTGGTCCTTGTAGCTGGTGGTCAGACTTGATTAATCAGCTTCCAATCCTTCCCTCCTCTTATCTGTCTTTTCCTTACCGATGGCATTTTTCCTACACAGCAAAAAAAAAAAAAAAAAAGATATCATCTGGCATGATTTCTCCTCTACCATCTCATCTTTCTCTCATACCACTGCCATTCCCATAAATGAAACACTTAGACTTCTATCCAGGTTAGGAGGGAAAGCCAATCTTTCTCTGTTAATGACCATTATGATCTTCATATGTTCCTCTCCTCGAATATTTCTACTTATGCTTTGTCAGTGCTCTGAATATTTCCCTTCCTATGGCTATTTCCTCTCTGTTGCCCAGAAGTTGACATTTCAGAGTTTATCTCCATCACCATTCTACCAGTGACTTTATGTTTTCATATCCCTGCCAACACCCGAGATCAAGTGTTGTTATCTTTGCAGCCATGATAAAATGTTTACTAACTTCATTCTTAAACTCTCATGTTTATACTTCATCTGTGCTCCCATGTTACGGACATTACTGTATTTATTCTCCAGTTTTAGACTTCTTTAAGTGACATTTTTACCCTCCCCTTTCTTTCTTACATGTGTTTCTCCATCTTCTCTTGATTCTATACCTTATTTATTATCATTCCTTTCCTCTAGTTCCTAAGGCAACTGTCTTTAGGATTCTTAATTCTCAATCATCAGCAACAAGTGAACCATGCTGAAAACGTCATTGATTCAACTTTTCAAAGTAGTATGTAAGTACATCTCCAGACTAAATCCTTAAAATTCCACTCACGTCATGCTCTTATTAGAAATACTGTCCTCTGAAAAAATTCATCTCAAACCAAACACACTGAACCCAAATGCATTGCTCTTTAGTTTGCTCAACTGATCCCTGTATATTGATCTTATAGCCTGCTATACTCCCCAGGTTTTCCATTAATTTGAGCAATTTTTAATAGAATCTGTCGGTGTTTCTAAAGGTTTCATTCCCAATTCACTATCATACCTGAAGTTATTATGTACTTGAAACAAAAGAATGTTAATGGAAAGATCATAAAAAACTTGCAGCTTCCTTCATCTCATTTTGAAAAATGCCTTCTACAACATGTTGTATTTGGATGGGTCTGATTCTTCATAGGGAATGTCTAAGATATTCTGTAGTACAGAAATAATTTTTTATTAGGTAAACATTTTTGACAGAATACATATAGTTCTAGAATTTTTTTCTGAGAAAAAAGAAAATGTATCAGAGAAAGATAACACTTAAGGAGTCATGATCCCAGGCACTACATAATTAAGAAATATCTAAGTGTTTATTTAAAACTTAATATTAAAATTTTTCTAATTTATTTATTGTTTGCTTTAAATGAAGAATCAACCACAATAACCTTAATTATTTTAAGTTAGGTCGGTAATCTTTTACAAGACACAAAATCCTCTACAATCACCAAATTAAAAAATAAATCCATTTGACTACAGCAGAAAGGTCAACATTTGGCAAAATCCGTGCAATAGATTTGTAAGAGCGCTTTTCAAAGTGTGTGGAAAAATTACATTGAAAGATAGAATTTTTCCATTAATTTTGATGCCCCCTTCATATTTACAACAATGAAAAGAGTCACTGCGGAGGTTGCTTATAATAAGCCCAGAGTTTGGTGTCTTGGCTTGGAGTTTTAGAGTTAGGGTTTCATGGGACATCAGAGCTAATCAGACTAATAATGTGCCTAAAGTGTCTACTCTGTCTGGAGACTTAAAAGCTGGACATGATTCACCTAAGTTGCAGCAACTGGTGTCTCTTTGCTTGAACCACCAAAGCAGAAAGAGAAGACAAGAAGGGGGTGGAATGTGAGGTTAAATGCCAGAAACAGGTGGTGCCCTGCACCCCATATCAAAAGGTTTTGATCAAAGATTTTATGGAGTAGCAATGGTCAAAAGGTAAAAATGCAGAGTAGAATTTCAAATCTCCCTAGATTTGAGACTCCTTGGAGTCATGCAGGTTGGGATTATTTCAGGGCAATTGTTTCAGGGATTCATCCCAACGTTGGGTATTGTCTATATGTGCTCAAAGTGATAATAGGTACTCAAAAGTTGGCTGGGAAGCTTAGGGAACTGTGCAAATCAATGGAAAAGAAACAACACCAGGTAGGAGAGCAAGAATGGTTTCATAACTCAACAAATATAACCAAAGTCACTAAATGGTGCTTGTAAATGGTGTCTCTTTTGCTGTGTAGTTCTCAATAACAACAACAACAATTAAACATGGTAAAGGCTCAGAATTTACAGAGATCTGCATGTGAAACTCACAGAAAAATCAAGCAGAGGTGTAAGGGCTTTTAAAGGACTTTTACAAATCTCTACATGTTCATCCTTGCTTTCTGCTAAAACTGTTCTTTCCTTTCAAACCTGATTTTCTGTGCCTAGAGTTTTCTTTGATGTACTACAGTACTACTCTTGCCTCATTTTTCATGTCAAGCTGTCCCCCCATGGAAGAGCGAGTTTTAAAGTAATAATAAATTATAATGCAACCAAGCTGACATAGGATTCCTACCTCTGCCAATTTGTGGGCAGCACTCTGCCAAGTGAAAGGTGTCTGGAGCTGCACTTTGACCCACACCATATGTCTTCTTGTACCTGTGACTGTCTTTAGATGGATTTGCATTTTACATGAAAATAGTGGGGGCTGTTTGGTCAAGCAGTTGTGAATTTTCAGTGCTCCCATGTCTAATACTATATCCCACTGACTCAATAAGATGTAGTTTATGTCCCCATGTAACTATACTAGAAATAACCACTGACTTGTAGCTGAAAGAAAACACACAGGGTTTCTTCTATTGATGATGTTCACCCCATGCCGTGTTTTGCATGATTCGTTAGTAGTTTGTTCTTCAGACTAATATTTAGTGTGGGGACGAGGATGTTTCATTGTTTAGATATCACCAGTTATATATCTATTTATTATGGAGCTTTAGCTGTTCCTTATTTAATCAACAATTGAAACCAATTGCTATCTTTTTCTCACATGGTAACAGAAACAAAAAGTGGCATTTCTTTGGTATGCTGATTCTGAGGCTCAGTCCATACCAACGTTTTTTTTTTTTTAATTAAAAGATCCTTTTACTGGCGACTCTTACAACTCTTGTTAAAATCCATATATTGATTTCATCAGGCATGATTGTACATATGTTACCTTCCTTCATTTCGAGACATTCAGTTTCTATTTAGTCCTTGGTATCAGCGCCTCATTTTTCCCCTCCCTCCCACACTGTCATAGATTATTATTTTCTTATTTGGCACTGACCACTGTCTCCCTTCTCCCAAGTTTTCTGTTTCTCTTTTGCCAGGAGAGGAGTGTATGGTTATGTATTAATCGTTATAATCAGTTCCCACTCTCTCCTTTCTTCTTCACCCTTATCCCTACCCTTTAGGGACACTATTCCCACTCCTGTTCCTGGATTCCATGTGTGATGAGCCTCCATCTCTTTTCTATACTTGTGTACATGCTCCAGTCTACTCTGAATTGAGAAGCATTACTGGGTTCATGAGAGTGGAGGGGGGGAGGAGTGAGGAAGCCTCAAGGAACCAGAGTAATATTCTGTGTTCCATTGATGTTTTACTGCACCCTAGTTGAATAATCCCTTCCCTGGGCCACTCAGTAGGCATATTGTAATTATGTACAGATGGATTTTTAAAAATATATTTTTGTGGACATCACTGCCCTCTGGTGGGAGTAGGAGGCCCAGCCTTGCTCCTGGAGAACTGCTGCTGGATTTGAACCACCAGCCAACCCAGTGGGCTGCAGTCCCGCACTCAACCACTATGCCACCGGGATTCAGTGTACATTTTGGGACCATGCCAACATTTTAATAATTAGTACTTAACACTTGACTAGCTATTTATCTATAACTAATGGCAAATTAATTAGAATATTCTGTATGTAATTTTTTCTACAGCATCCTGAGAAACCTAGTAATTTTTAATAAGCAATTTCCAATATTTTCTACAAAGAGCCTTATCCTTTTTCTGATGTGTAACCAGGGGAGTGTCCAGAAATCTGAAATTACTAATATCACTTTCCTTGTACTTCCTTCATCCTACACAGTCATCAACCATTCATAATTCTAGTAGATCAAGATATGGAGAATTGTTGTTTTATTTCATTTATGGAAAATAATTTCTGTGCAAAAATTGCTTCAACTGTTACCCCCAAAGATGACATATCAATCAGAAAAGCAGCAGAAGTACTAAGAGAAGAACTATTGCTGCTTTAACTATTCTCCATTCTATACTCTTTTTGTCTTAGGACATTCATTATGGACAGTTAGAGATGTTTAGAGATACATGCAAGCATGTAAAATACAAACAGGGGTATGGATTAATCTTTTTTGAAACAGCTTGAAAAAGAAACAGCAGTGTAGTCAACTGGAATTAAGTGAAACACCCCAATTTTATTCCTAGAAACCTTTATACTTGATATCTGGAATTTCTTCCTGTTTCAAGTTTATATGGCTAAAATGTTGCTCATCTTCCCAAGTCAAATGCTAGCACAGCAGCATTCCAATGACTATTAACCTATTTGAAGCTTACTGAACTATATGTGAAATTATTATTCCTCGTTATAATGCAAATGATGATAAGAAGTACCAAAGAACCATTTGAAAGAATCAAGGCATCCCAATAAACACTTATAACCAGATATGCCTAGACAAAATGAAAAAGAAACTCTAGTTGCTTTAGTTTGAATCTATAAATGCTCAATAATCTCAGGTTATTAATTTCAGCTTTGCACAACATAATGTTTAGAGTTGCCTTGAAAGCCTCTAATTTGGGTGACATAAGGGATTACAACCGGTGATAAATCTTTGAATTTTCTCTTTTGACCAAAGGGACTCCCATTGGACTCTCTTTCCAATCCCGATACTATAGCTGCATATTATTAGCCATTATCATGACCAGTTCTACAATATACATTTCAACCCTACCATTTTAGAAGCCATCCTATTGAGAGCATTAAATAGTCTCTATTTCAGACTTATAGGGAGTGGATACAGATAAAATCTTTTCAGAGGCTAGTTATATCTATTGATGTACTCCAGGAACTTTTTCAATAGCATGTGATTTGGCCAATTATTATGATATTTTCTCAACTCTTCACAATTACCTTCTCATTATTTACAATAAAATTTAAAGTGGCGATCTCACAATTAGCTTTCAATGCATTCAAGTGGGTGATTGCTGTACTTGTTGAGTGACATAGCCCTTGCTATTTGTAATTATGCAAATAATGTGGATCATAACCCACTATGGATATTCCTGAGAGGAATAGGAATTCCAGAAGGCTTCATTGTGCAGATGTGGAACCTGTGCATGGACCAAGAGGCCGTTGGGAGAACAGAACAAGAGAACGGTGCCTGGTGCACAGTCTAGAAAGTTGTGTGTCAGAGTTGTCTCCTTTCACATTTTTTTTTCAATCTGTATATTGGGCAAATGACAAAATAAATGAGCTTATATGAATTTCAAACCTTATCCTTTTATTTCCCTTTTCTATGATTTTAAATTGTCTCATTTTTAACATTTTCTACTTCTTTTTGATCGTGGTTAGCCTCTGTTTTACTTCGTTAGCGTTGTTAGTTTTACTTTGTATGTTCTCTGGTGTGTGAGTCCCAGAATAAGGAACTCTCTAGAGACAGTAACTGAATGAACGGTTTTTTGCAGGCTTAAGACCTAGGAGGTCTTGTGCTTGCCTTGGTTAAGCATTACAAAGCTCCTTTAGTGTTTGCAGATTTGCAAAGGGCACCCTAATCTGTAAGCCAGTCTCCTGTCCAAAGGCTCTCAGCTTTAATTCATCTCGCGCCTGGAGGGTTTTCAATGGCTACTACGTCTGTAGTGGGAAGACACTTCTTTTTTCATTCTGTGTTCTTAGCTTGGACGTATGTCCAGAGGTAAGAATGGCAAGACTTCCTCTTACATACTTTGACCGATCCCTGGAGAAGGTCATCACCTGTGATAAAGTGGCGGGTCATCAAAAACAGAGGACGGACATGTCTGAGATGGATGGACACAGTGGCTTCAACAATGGGTTCAAACAGGAGCAATTATGAGGCTAACACAGGACCTGTTGGTGTGTCATTCTATTATACATCGCCCTAGCAGTTGGAAACTACTTAATGGCACCTAATAACATTTGTGATTATTTGAAACTGCAATGTAAAATTAAGCATATTAGTGTTATAGTCTTTAGCCTGTCATTTGCTATGTAACTATGAGCTTCTCTGGTAACTCCCAGAGTCCAACATCATACGTTCAATCTTTATTAATTTGAGAGAAATGATACTCTGTGCTTTTCTGTGAGTTTTCAAGACTTTATATACAACAGATCATCACAATTAAATATAATTAACAACCAATCAAGAAATGTTGCTATAATGGGTGACAAAAAATTAAGCTGCATTGAAGTAATTAAAATATGTGACCATACAAAACATGTCAAATGTTAACATTTTCTCTTGGAACTGTTTCAAGCTTCAGTTGTGTAGTGGTTATCATACTGAATGTATTGATTCCTTATAGTTTGTGAAAGATGAAGCCTCTTATGTTTTCACCTATAAAAGCAAGTAGTTATGTTTGCTCATTCTTATTTTGAATAAACTCCCGGTCTGATAGTACATACTTCCCCGGAAGAGCTGCTTTTAAAAGGCAGACTTAACATCTAATCTCAAACCTAGTTTTCTTTTCTGTGAGTGACATGTGCTCCCTCTTTGCTGTTGCCTCATTGTGAACCCAGGTTCCAGAACAGAGAGGTCTGTGACTAAGTTCACATTCAATACTCTCCGCACCTGCAGACCAGGTAGTCTCGAAATTCTGTCCGTTATGTTTCAATTTTATCATCTGACTTCCTCTGATTTTCTGAGCTCTTTTCTTCTCTTCCACTTGGGCCACTGCAGTGGTTAGTTAACTTGTCTCAATGCTTGCACAGCTAAAGGTGTGGTCTCTCAAAGAGAAAATTAAATAACTAGCTTAAAATCTTCCAAAGTTTTCCTGTAGCCTGTTCTATAAAATAAATACCAAACTTCTTAACCTAGCATACCACTTTGCAATCCTTGCATTGCCATTCCACTACCTCCTTCTCATTGCATTATGTGGTTCCAGTCAGTACCGGATTTATAAAAGTGCCGGAACATGCACTGAACTGCTCTTATGTCCCATGTGCTGTGCCAGGAGAGGAATACAATAGGGGACCAATTAAATGACTGATAGGAAGAAACTGTCTCCTGTGGACATATGTAAGTAACAGGGAGCTCCATATCTTGTGAGAGCTGTTTTGAAATGTTTGGGGACACGTAAGAATGCCACAATAAAAGAACGGTCTTCTTTTTCATGCACGAGACATGACTTCACAACTTTATAATTATGTAAACATGACATAGTAACACAGAATGTGATGGAAGCTGATAAAGTTCGGTGCTGCTAGCATCTAGGGCTACACAGAGAGGGTAAAACCGTGAAGTGGCATCAAAATTATTAAATTTTAAAACTATTTTCTTCTTGTACAGGGTAAAGAAAGGCCACTCTATAAGTAGGGAACATCTAGTCTATTCCAACTGATAATGACCCAAGAGGGCAGAGTTGAACTCCCTAAGATTTCCTGAAACTAAGTCTGTGAGAACACAGCACCTCATTGTTCTTATAAGGAGCAACGTGTGATTTCAAACAGGTGGCCTTGTGGTTCGTAGCCCAACACAGTACATTAACTAGGAGGACAAAGGACAGCGATTTTAATAGTTTAGTTATTAGACAATTGCCCTTGGTTGGGATATGGCACTAGGGATGTTGAGAAAGGACAGAACTAAATCCAAGAGATACTACTATTGAGACACACATTTCAGAAATTAATGACTAAAAAAATACTCAACTCTAGAGACTAAATGAGGCTGAGGTTGAGAAAATATTTCCCAGGCTTGCATGGTAAAAGTAGGCCGCCTGGTGATTTTCTTAGAAGTGGGGAATCTATATGATCCCTGAGGACAAATGTGTGCATATGCAAATGTGGTGAAGAAAGCTGATGGTGCCCGGCTTCCAAAAGATATAGCGTCTGGGGACTTAAAGGCTTGAGTAAACAAGCGGCCATTCAGCTCAGAAGCAATAAAGCCCACACGGAAGAAGCACACCAGCCTGTGTGATCATGAGGTGGTGAAGGGATCCGGTGTC
>PVJH01017478.1:0-47739 GCA_004026705.1 Nesogale talazaci | reverse complement strand
TGCATGATGGCCGTAATGTAGTTCTCGTCCTTCTCCACCTTCTTCCGGAAGCGGATGGTCTGCTCCAGCTCCAGGGGGTTCACGTCCTTGGGCCAGCCCCCCTCAATGTGGTTAACCCCCCTCGTCTCCATCTCGAACCGCTCTGTGTTGGCCTAAATGGAGAGCCTCAGGTGAGAAGGAGAAGGTGTACCCCAAGCCCGGGGCTTCAGGTGGCCCCTGGGATGGACCCACAGATGCCCTGTCAGGCCACTCTCTGCATCTCAGGCTGATGCCGGCAGCCACCAGACGCCACCCGCAGAGCTGGCCGCTGGCTCATGATGCTGGTAGCCATAGAAAACCTGGTTCTGGTCTGTTCCGAGACTTCATGAAGCTAAGGAGCCCAGCGGCCTGTCCCGTGAGAGCCCAGGGGACAGGGCATGAGGTTGCTGTCCTTCCTGGCCTCCGCAGCACAGAAAGGAAGCACAGGGGCGACTGCAGGGGGGAGGGGATTTGCTGGTGGCGGTGGCTACACAATAGGATAAACACGGTCAAGGTCACTGGGTTACACCTGTGGGAAGGGGTGAGCTGGACAACGTTTCACTAGATTTCTTCTTATCCCAGGAGAAAAGGAGGAGGAAGAAGCAGAGGAGGAAGAAAAAAAGGAGGAAGAAGAGGAGAAGGAGATCCGATGGCGAATTTGTACTCCCTTTGCCTGGGGGTTTGCCTTGGCGGGAGGATGGCCAGATGGTTTGAGCACTTTCCCTTTGCAATTTGACTCTCCCCAAAGGGAACTGTGTCCACAGGTGGGAGCAGCAGGCAGGACAGACAGACGTCCTCCGGGATAGCCATCTGATTCAGTTGGCCACCCCACGGGCACAGGCGTCGAGGTCCTGGGCACAGCATCGCCCTGGGAAAGCACAGCACACCAGGAGGATGCTGCGTGTCAGGTCGGGACCAGCTGAGGGCAATTTTCCACCCTGTTGATTTGAACGTGTCTCAGGGTTTTATTCCACCAACCTGGAGCCAATCCCCCCAACCTGGGCTTCACACTGCCCTTGGGATGCTCGCCCCCAAAGTTCCTTCGGGCCGGAAGTTTCTAGAAGATACTTTCCTTTTCACAGTGGCCTGCTAGCTCAGGACCTTCAGTCCCTGAGCATGCCTCTGGCAGCTGTGCCCAGCACCCAGCCTGGGAAGGAACTCACCTCGTGCTCCGACATGGAGGTGGAGCACTGAATGCCCAGGTCCACGGGGTTCCGCTCCACAAACTGCTCGGCCAGCTCCGGGTTGGGCTGGATGTCGATGGTGAGCTCGGCCTGGCGGTCGGAGAAGTTGCACTGCTTCCCGAACTCGCTCCGCTTCTTGACGTACACGTACACGATCTCCATGGTGCCTGCTGGGGGAGAGAGGGCAGGGGGCAGGCGGGGCACCGCCGGGCTGTGTCCTGTCTCTCCATGGCTCACCAGGGGGCATCCCCAGGACCCCAATCCAAGAAGGATGTGTTGAAGCCCCATCCCTGGCACCAGGGAACCCAACCTGCTTCGGGAAACGGGTTCTTGGAAGATGTTCTTTGCTAACTTGAGGTCCTACAGCAGTCGTGGGAGGGGTGTGGAGAGGAGGCCTAGTGAGAGTGGTGTCCTTGTAAAGAGAAGAGACGCACACAGAGGATTTAGTGGTGTCCTTGTAAAGAGAAGAGACGCACACAGTGGATTTAGCCTGCCACAGCCAGATGAGGGTCACCAAAGAGTTCAGAAGCAAGGAAGGTCCTGCCAACACCCTGAATTTGGGTGCCCACATCTCCAGAGCTTTGAGACGACACATTCGGTTTTCATGGACACACTCCAAAGCAAGCCCATTGGCATCGAGTCCTGGCCACTCAGAGTGACCGTGCAGGGTACAGTCCAAGTGTCCCCTGGGATTTCCAGGCTGCACATCACTACGACAGCCCACTCTCCTCTGCTCTGCAGTCCGAGGCTGTCATTGGTGGGTTTGAACTGCGGGGAGCATAACCCCCACACCCCCAGGGCTCCTTTAGAGGGCCAGGAAAATAAATGGGCATCGAGTGGCATCCTCAGAGATCCAACACTACCTCCGCCGGGTCTATGACAAATGTTTTTGCCATGCTCTGCGGAGAAGATGGAGCCCTGGGGGCCCCAACCTAGCAGATACGTCTAACAGGGTGCTAGGGATATGTCACCACAAGTCAGCAGTCTGAAAGCACTGGCCACTCCGAAGGAGAAAGCGGGGGCTTTCAATTCGGGTAGAGTGGCAGGCTCAGAAACCCCCAGGGGCAGCAGTGAGTCAGTGATGGGAAGAGGAATTGACCCTCGGGATGGGAAGAAGGCTTATTAACAACCTGCGTTTGCATAGAGGACACAACCCTGTCGTTGAGAAGCCAGCACTGTCCCCTCCCACCCCCAGTCCAGCAAAGTCTATCCTGGACCAGACCGCTGTGGAAAACCATTTCTCCCTCTTTCTGGTGGGGGTGAAACCCTCTGTCCTGCCGGCAGCCATGGTCTGAAGGGCAAGGAGGGGAGGTGGGCAATGGAGAAACTGCGCCGGTCACTCTTACGTGCTGAATAAACTCGATGTCATTGAATCAGTACTGATTCATAGTGACCATATAGGACAGGTTGGAACTGTCCCTGTGGAGTCCCAAGACTGTAACTGCCCACTCCTGGGGAGCCTGTAAGACAGAGCAGAACTACCCCCGAAAGCGTCTGAGATGGCAACCCTTGTTTTCTCCTCAAACCCATGGCCCTACATGATTTTTCATTAGGCTCTCCATGCAGAAGCACAAAACCCAAGGAGGAAACCAGATAGTTGCCAACACAAGTTCAATGGGATCAAACGGTAGCAAAGACTTAAACTCAGCAGGACGGGCTGCCAGTGAGCCTGGATCAACATGGCCATGCCCCCATCCCACGACAGGCTCCTGGCCGGCCCGGCTTGGTCCTTCTCCAGGGCCTTCTCTGACAGTTGTACCTGACCTTGTTACCAGCTTTCATTCGGATCCTTTGGGAAAATGGGCTGATTCTGCTTTTGTTTCTTGGCCAGGAATCACTTGATCCTGAGCGTCTCATGAGAGGACAAGATGCAGACAGAAACCCCCACACTCAGAAGGGCGGAGAACTGGAGAGAAGAGACTTGAACATACCCAGGATGGCAGAGAACTGGAGAGAAGAGACTGTAATTCTTTACTGGAGAAGAAAGCCCTGCCTCTCTTCCCAGGAGTGACTGGTGGCTTTGAACTAAGGCCCCTGCAGAAGGCAGCCTCAACATGTGACCACTATGCTACCAGGGCTGCTGGGCAAAGACAGGACCTGGCGAAGAGGCAGCACCTCTTGTAGTCATCACCCTGTCACAGCTCAGCACCTGCGCCTGACTCCATTCCCCCAGCCCCTGCAGGGACTCGGTGCCCTGTCAGCTCAGCAGAGGCAGCTCCAGATCTGCTTCTACCTCATAGACTCTCTGGGGGACTCTACACCCCAGAGAGGGGTATCCCAGGGTCCTTCAGGTGCCCCGGCATGCTCCCAGGGGCGGTGTTGGCCTCTGGGCTGGGTCTTGGCTCTCTGGGCAGTGTGGTGGCGTCGTATCATTAAGGATGCCTTGTCCCCCTCCCTTCAAATGACAGCCCGCTCCTGGGGACCAGGAGGAAACTCCAGGAAAACGAAATTGGCCTCTGCAGTCCGGCTGTTATTTCTACCAGCTTTGCCCTTTCCCGAGCTTCCCTCGACCCAGTGGGGGCGAGAGAGGGCAGAGGTGTTGTGTGTCTGTCCAGGGCAGACAGAGCGGGCGTTTAAGAGCGGCTTGGGTGACAGGAGGACCCGAGCAGGCTCCGTCTTCAGCCGCTAAGGGCACCGTGGTGAATGGTGAGGGCAGCATAGGATGGTCTCATGCATGGACCCTCCCTCCCTCTGCATGAGACAGTCATCACAGGGAGGGGGTTCCAACCAGTGCCTGAGGGGAGCGGTCTGTACAGGGAACCACGAGGGAGGTGAGGGGTGGGATGAGGGGGGCGGGCAGAACCTCTATGCATCCCACCGTGGGAAGTTCAGACTACAGACACACGAGTCTCAAACTGGGACACACGAACCCAACCACGCTGGGACCAGCATCAAAAACAAAACAGCCCACTCCTGAGCCCTCACCCCCCACCCTGGGAGTAGTCAGATGAATGAAAACAAAAGTGCTCTTGTGTGTCTAGAATGAATGATTCCCGGAAAGAAGCTCTTGGGCTTAAGAGAAAGCAGGTTTTCCCCCAGTGAAGGTGGGAGCGGTGAGGGCCTGCAGGAGGGCAGCCCCCCTGACCTTTCCACAGGACTCCATAAAGAGACACATTTCCCCTCCTTCCTTGTCCCTGGGAAAGTTACAAGAGGGGCAGAGGAAGTGTCTCCTGTTCTCTTGAGACACCCATCGGCACCCTCTGGAGTCCTGGGGGCCTGGCAACACAGGGGTTAAGTGCTAGGTTGGGCTTCGAACCTGGGGACCAGCAGTTCTGAGGAAGATGGGGCTGTCTGCTTCTTTGAAGAGGACAGCCTGGAAGCCCCCTGGACAGTTCTGTTTGACCTCAGAGTGTCCCCATCAGCCAGACTTCATGGCAGTAGGCTTTTGGAAAGAATTTCAACTTCCTTTTTTGTTTGTTTGTTTTGGGGCATCACTGCCCGGTGGAAGTAGGAAACTCAGCCTGGCTCCTGGAGAGCTGCTGCTGGATTTGAACTGCCAACCCTGTGGGCCGCAGTCCCGCACACAACCACTACGCCACCGGGGCTCAGCCCAAGAATTTCGATTTCTATTGGAAAAAATCTCTATAATGGGACTTGCTACTTCCAGAAAGAGCTCAGGGATGCCCAGGGGAGGCTCGACCCTGTCCTAGAGGCGCTAAGGCCAGGACTCCATGGCTGGGAGTTTGGTTTCGGAGTTCTCCCTGGAAGCAGGTCACCTTTCCTAGGGATGTCGGTCTTTCCCACCAAACTCTGGCCCCTGAGTGTGTTCTGCTAGGTTAATGCTAATAATATTGAGGTACCCTCGGGGCGTGGAAGCCACCAGGAAGGGCGAAGATGACAGGAGACGTATGAGGAGCCACCCGGAACAAAAGAGCGACAGGGGAATCAACCAGGCAGGTGGAAGTGTGGGCTGGAGAGAGTGGGAGAAGACCCCCTAGAGGTAGAAGGGGCATACATGTCAGGACAGCCCCTCTTCCAGAGGCAATGTGGCGTCCCTGAGGGAAAGGCAGGGCTTCTTTCTTCCTCTGTCCTCAGTGTCGGGGCAAGAAGAGGGGACAACCTGCGGAGGATGGCTTTTTTCTCCTCTTGCAGTGTGAAAAGGAGAGCTCAAGGGTCCCGAAAGGTCACCAGTGAAAGTGAAGTCTGAAACCCAGGGAAGGCACCCGATGGCGCCAGGGCACCATATCAACCCTGAGCTTGCAGAGAGAGGAACCAGCAGCGGGGTGCGCGTGCCTGGGTGGGCTTGAGCCCGACGGTTCTCGTGGTCAGTGCCCACAGCGACCCCGTGCATGACACTTCGGGCTCCTGTGCCAAGCTCACCACTGTCTGCCCAGTCAGCCCATGGTCGAGCGGGAAAACTCGCTCAAGGTGCTCCCCGCGTGGGGCACCCACTGAAGGAGGCATTCAAAGGGCCTGCCACCGGCGGGTTCTCAGCATTGACCAGGAAAGGTTCATTTTGTCCTAGTCTTGCTTAACCTGAGCAACTCCATCTTGTTTCAAACTGCCTTTAACCCCTGCTAGCCCTGAGCTTCCCCCCACCCCCATCCCCTCCTCCTAACAAGACCTTGACTCTCGCAAGAAACTACCCTATCTTGCAAGACCTTGAATGAGTGCCTTTCCCTCCAACACCGTTTCCCAGCTAACCAGATAAGAATGCGAGGGCTTGAAGATCCCTCCCCTTGAGCCAGCCCCCCCTTATTTGAATATTAAAAGTTTGGAATTTCTTTGTTTCTGGGCGTTCGCCTACTCTGGATCCAGCTGTTTCATAAAGGCGCGGATTATTAATATTGTGGTGTGGTTCAGCTCGTCCGTGGACAACACTCGAGCAGGCCCCCGGCCCACCATTCAGCCCCCATGCAACTGAGGGCCTTTGGGGGTCTCCTGCAGCCCGCCTGTACAGGGTCTGAGACTTGAGAAATGTGTGTCATCCCTCACTCCGGGGCGTTCTGGGCACCACCGGCGATGGCTGCCCTGGGGGGGGGAGGGAGGCACGCCCCTGGACTCTGCCCTCCCCACCCCCTCCCCTTACCCTTGGGTCGCTGCTACGGCGGTGGGACAGAAGAAGGGCCAGAGCGGGTCCTGGCTCCGACGCTTCTCAAACGGTTCAGGAGTTTATCCGTTGCCTAGCAACCCCGGCCGGGTCGGGACGCGGGGCGGGGCGCAGGCGACCCGGAGCACGTGATGGTTCGGCCCAGCCCGGCCAGGTCCGCCGGAAATGCAGGCTGTGCCCGGGCCTCCTGGGGGTGGTCTCTGGGGCCCGGAGAAAATTAACCAGCCAGTTAGTGAAATGCCGGTAATGGGTCTAAGTGTTTGTGGGGCGCTTTGCCAGCAGAAACGCCCGCGGCCAGACGCTGAGCTCTGGCGGATGCTTGGAGCCCTGGTGGGGAGGGATGCCAGGCGCTGGTGGTTAGGGGCACCCATTTCCTTATCCAGGAAATGGGCATTGTAACCCCACCCTACCCTCTGCTCGATCCGACATGTCTGGGACTTCTTGAGCGGAGGGTCTGGGGTTCCCTGAACTTGACTGTTAACTTGGTGGCCCATTTCCACAGCTCGGTTCCGTGGCCGGCAACACACGTACTGAGTGGAAGGAGCAGGGAAGCCAGCCAGGCGTGGCCACTGCTTTGTTACCTGTCTGGGAGGTTGAGGTGGGGCAGGGGTACACTTGGGAAAGTTCGTGGAAGCACAGAATTGAAAGATGAGGGCATGGGGCTGAGCCCCGATGGCGTCGTGGTTGTGCGCGGGACTGCGGCCCACTGGGATGGAGGTTCGATTCCACTCCACGGAGCAAAGGCTGGGCCTCCTACTCCCACCACCTGAGGGAAGTGATGCCCTCCCCCCCCCCCCCCCCCCAAAAAAAAGATGAGGGCTTGTCCTCACAGACCTTTTGAAACTCCCTGGCATGGACCGCAATTCAAAGGAGCGAGTCCTGCTTTTCATGAGGTTATTAAGTGAGATCGTGTAAACAAAAAGAACGGGGATTCCGGGTTAGAAGACAGAGGTTCGAATTCCAGCTTGGCTACTGTGTTGGGTACAAAAGAGGCCCCAATCTCAGATATAAAGAGAACATTGTTAAGTTGCAAGCGGCAGGAAAAAAAGATAAAGACTCATCTTCAGGGTGAGACAGACTATTACCCGGAGGTCCTAAGAGTGTCTGGAAACTCACAGCTATTCCAAGCAGGTGCGGACATCACAGTGAAGAGACTGTAGAATCGGGAAGAGGCCCGGGCCTAGGGCACTAAGACAGAAGAACTTACAAAACTGGTCCAAAGTCTCCCTCCCAACCAAGGCAGTCAGGGCACAACAGATAGGCCATTGTTGGGGAAAGAGCACGATGCTGGAAAATTCCACTGGAAAGAACCCTAAGAATAAGGGGGCTAGTCCGAAATCATTCAGCTGACCAACCGCAACGAAACTTAGTGATACAAGGACCCTTTCTCTTTCCCATCTGGAGCACATCGGGTGGGGGATAAAAGGACCTAAAGAAACCTTGTTGCTCACAATAATAACAAAAATCACACCCACTAGCGCCATGATCACCACCTACTGGTCTGCCGGTTGAGCCTCTGGCCCTCTGATTCTTTGGCGAGGAGAGGAGAGGCCAATGATGTCTACAGAGGATTGCAGCGTGGCTCCTGACCATGTGACCCCCAGGTCTTCAAGCTCATCCAGGACACACCCTGGCAATCCCTGAGGGGCCCTGCCCTCTGTGGCCTCGGTGCAGAGATGGATGAAGGTGAGGCACTCTGCCCGAGGACAAGACAGTTCTTACTCAAGGGTTTCCATGGAGCTTCAATCCACGTGGGGGCCCCTGCTAATGGATCTTGGGTTTTCACAGTCACCCGTGACCTTCTGCAAATTCAGGACTCAGAAATTTAAATTTTAATACACTACTTGGGAATCCCACAGTTCCCCTCTCCTCATCTTCAAAGCGGGTACACAGTGGCAGTTCTTCTTGGGTAATTGGGAGGGTTCAGGAGAAGACCCGTAATGACCTGACCCTGAAGAGCCTGACCCTGTAATTACCAAAGAGGATGCTTTCAGGCATCCTGTTCAAGGGCAGGTATTGGAGAGTTGGAATGGGGCGTGTCATCCAAGGGGAGGGGGTTTGGGACTGACTGGAATGGCTCACCACAAGGTCAGCAGTTCAAATCCACAAGCTGCTCTGCAGAAAAATGACGAGGTTCTTTACTTCCTTGAACATTTAAAGTCTCAGAAACGGAAAAGGGCAGTTCCATGGAGTCACCACAAGTGAGTCGGCATTGACTCAAAGGCGGTGAGTTTGCACAAGCATTCTGGTGGCGGAGTGGACTACGCAGTGAACAGCATACCGCAGGGTCAGTGGTGTGAACCCCTCAGTAAGTTGTTCCTGTGAGAAAGAGGGGGCTGTGTGCCTCATCTCCGAAACCCAGCTCTATTCTGAGTTGAAATTGACTCGATGGTCGTGCGTTTGGCTTTGGTTAGGGAAAAAGGGGGTCCATCATGCCTTGCTTAAAATAAAGCTATCGCTCAGCAAAAAAAAAAAAAAGATGGAACTCTGCGCATGCTCACAGATGCAGGTTTCCAGCCAGCCATGCTACAATTGGATAGGTTCACCTGGGTCAGGTGAACGCAATTCAGCCAATGGGGTCGACCAGGGTCGTAAACCCCACTTCCCCCACGGGAGAATTGCAAACTGCAAAGTTTGTGCCTGGGGGAGCTCTGACCCAGCGGCTGCTCTGCAATGGAGAGCCAGTCTGCAGGCCTGAGCCGACCGCCTGCATCTCAAGCAGTTTTCCTAGCCGGCAGATGGTGTGGGGTTTCCTGGGTGCCGATGTAAACCTGAAACCTCTTTCCATTTTCATAAAACTTATTTGGATCACGAATCAGGTTTTGGCTTAAATTCTCTTTTGCGCAGAGCCAAGGATTGAGGCCCATTTCTATTCCCGAGATATCTTACAGATATAGCAGCTACATTTGTCTCTCAGACTACCGTGGCTTCTATGTGCCTGTGATGCTGGAAGCCATGTCACCGGCGTTTCCAATTCCAACCGTCACACATGCTGAACAGGTGTCAGCGGAGTTTCCTAAGAACCGCCCTCAAGGAAGGAACAGGTCACCCGTTTCCGAGGGATCAGTCCCAGCAAACTTTATGACCAGCAGCTGGAGATGGATACAGTGCTGCAGCATAAGCTCCTCGGGTGGGAACTCACTGCCATTGAGCTGAACTAACTCACTGTCATCCTGACCCAAGGTATGGAACTATAAGGGGGAGAGGGGGAGGCGGGGGCCGGGGCGAAGGGAAGAGCTGTCTCCTCAAAGGAGACTTGACCTTCATGATGCAGACGAGCCAAAGCATCTGCACCTTCACCTGCTGATGGGGGCCGGGCTCGCAAGGAAAAGAGACAGTAGGATACATCCATTCATAATCAGAACGTGGACTGTGAACTATGAATCGAGGAGATTTGAAAGTCATCAAAAATGAAATGGAACACAGGATGATCAATACCCTAGGCATTAGTGAGCTGAAATGGACAGTTATTGGCTATTGAATTGGACAATGTGTCAGCTACATAACCTCCTGTCAACTTGAGTGAAGGGGTGGGGTCTAGCCTATCAGTCAGATCACAGCCAATGAAGGCTGTGTGTGGGCCTGGCCTTCTCTTGAGGATTCTGGGAACTCCTGTCTCCTTCCCTGGAAGTGGGATGAACACTCTCTGTGTGAGACATTCCTGTTGACAAACCGCATGGAGCAACGCTGATGGAGCCAGAGCCCTGGAACTGGAGAAGCCAGGTGGAGACCCACGCCAGCACTGAGATGCTTCCACTACCACTGGAGCCACAAGATTTTCCACCCACTGGCCTGTGATCTTCCTGCATCCAGTTTCATTGCGTGTGCTGTGTGAGTCTAAAGAGGAACTTAGGGATGAGTTTTGGACAAATGGGCTAGTATCAAACTCATGGACTAGCTCTGGACTGGGCTGGGATGTTTTCTCAATATGCAATTGCTCTTTTATATAAAGCTCTTTCTTAAACACACAGGAGCATCTATGAATTTGTTTCTCTAGTCATCTGGACCAGCACAGACAGTAGGCATGACATCTCATTCACCATCCTAAAGGACATTTCAGGTTTCCTCTCTTGGAGTACAATGCTGTCTGGGATAAGAGGATAATGACACGCCTACAAGGAAGACCAGTTGACATGGCCATTATTCAAATGTGCACACCAGCGACTCCAGCCAGCGGGGAAGACAATGGGTGATTCTACCAGCTTCTTCAGTCTGAAATTGGTCAGACAGGCCATCCAGATGCACGGACCACGACTGGTGATGAGAGTGCAGCCCTTGGAAACAAAGGGGAGTATCGGTAATCGGAAAAGATGGTCTTGGACGGGAAGCTGTGGCCACATGACAGAATGTTGCAAGAAAGAGGCCTTCGTTGGTTCCCGAGGAAGTGGCACAGAAATCACTTGAACGGGAAGGAGTGTGCAGGCCCACGCCGGCCCAGGGGGGCGTCCCACAAGACAGAGGTGTATTATGTCTCCATCCTCTCATTTCCTTTACCCTAACCTGCCACCAGGGGAGCTTTAGCGTCCTAGCAGCCACCCATTGGACTGCTAACGGCCGAGCTTGCATGTCAAAACCAGCAGCCGCTCCTACTGCCACCAAGAGGGACAGGCTATCTTGACCTACAGGGTCCCTGTGAGTCGGCCAGCACCTGGTGGCAGTGAGTGTATTCTGTCACCAACTGTCCTTTCCACAGCATCCTCCTTCTCTCCTGAGCTTAAAAAGCCTTTATGACAGCCACACAGACTACTTCACAAACAGTCCACATTGTGATGGGTGTTATTAGAGAAGTTAATAGGTGACAAGTGACCATCAGAAATGTTAAGGGTACACTTCTTTCGGTCATGCAGCCTGTTGACCTCTGTCCTGTTTGGGCAAGTGTTTAGTGCTGATAAATGCCCAGAGGGTCTCCAGCTCTGCAAGCCGGCCTTCTGCCCAAAGACTTTACTCAGATGGGGGCAGAGAAGCCGGCTACTCCGTGTGCCCGCTCCGTGCTGGGACTGCAAACTCAGCCCACCCAGTTCTTCTTTCTTGGCCATCATGGAATTCTCGGTTCCCACTTTTGAAATTGCTCCCTATTTACCCCCAGTCCCGTGGCGACACTGCCTGCCTGTTGAGTCAGTGTTTTCTACGCTTTATCTGCCTGCTTCTACCCAGACTTTTGTGAGGGTGACAGAGACGGGGGAGAGAAGAGCCAGACCGAGTAAGGGCACTTCTCTGCAGTTACAAATACCTTGTTTTAAGCAACGCAAACGACAGTCGTACCCGGGGCCCTCACCAGGTGGAAGACGCACCAGTCCATTGACGACACCTGGGGGAAGCGAAGCTGGAGAAGCCCAAAGCCAGTCTAGGGGCTGACTGGGGAGCAGACCATGGATTGCTCATCTTGTAAGTTCAGCCTGAAGCTGAAGACAATCACAACAAATCCCCGAGAAACACACAGTGTCACTGGCTAGACAGGTTCCCTTCAGAGTCGGGCAGCCTCACATACCTGTCTGGCTCGCATGCCGTCCGTCACGTGGATTTTGGCCCAGCCACAGCGGTTAGGTGGCTGCAGATCAGTTCAGACCGAAGTCACCCTGTGCCCCATGGAACACAGCTTGGCCTGGTCCCGATCAGGCTCACGATCGTGATGTTCGAGCCTTCGATGCAGCCACTGGGGCAATTCATCTTTCCATTGCCCTTGGACTTTACCAAACACGGGGTCTTCTTTCCAGGGCCTGGTCTCTCCTGGTACCCTGCCCAAAGCAAAGTCTCCCCGCCCTCGCCAACGAGGAGCACTCAGGCCGTCCTTCTCCTTGGACAGATTGATCTGTTCCGTTGGCAGTCCACGGCACGATCCATCTTCCTCGCCAGCCCCATGTTTCCACTGCATCGATTCTTCTTCGATCTTCTTCATCCAATGGCCGACTTTCCCATGTCAGTGAGGCGATTGAAAACACCGGGCGCACTTTCGTCCTCAAACCAACCACCTTACTTTTTTTAGCATTTTAAAGAGGCCCGGTGTTGCAGACTGATCTGACGCGGTGTGGTCCCTGGACGGCTGCTTTCTGTGAGCATTACCTGTGGATTCTATGGGAGAACGCCTTGGTAACATTCACCTTCCTTCCGTTTTTCCTGATGTCTGTCACCCGCTCCTGCCCTCGTGAGGTTCGAGTGGGTTGTCGTCCATCCTCCAAGCTGCGATTCCAGATCTTCAAGCGCAAGCAAGGGCTTCAAGCCCGCCGGTTTCAGCAAGATTGTAGTGTCTGTGTGTCCCAAGTCCTTATTCACAGAGACCCGGCTCGACCCCTCCTTGTGGGAGTGGGTACATCATCTGGCGTCCACTTGTGGAGGGGTGGAGTCTCACCTGTCCATCAGTCGCAGTTTGATGATCTCATTTGGAGGTGCCATGGAGATGAATCACTCACCAGACGACAGATCCACCCTGACTCCCTGAGAGACGTTCCTGCTGACATGGCATATGGAGCCTACGTCGTTGATGGAGCCAGCGCCCTGGAACTGGAGGGGCCATGTGGAGACCCACGCCGGCACCGAGATGCTTCCACCGCAGCTGGATCCACAAGGTTTCCCACCCACTGGCCTGTGAATCTAAAGAGGAGTTTATGCGTGAGCATTGGCCACATGGGCTAATATTGGACTTATGGATTTGATCTGGACTGGGGTGGGATGTTTCTCAAGACACGATTGCTCTTTTTTTGGGGGGGGGGTGGGCATCACTGCTCTCCGGTGGTGGGAGTAGGAGGCCCAGCCTCAGTGCTGGAATTGAACCTCCGTCCCAGTGGGTCGCAGTCCCGCGCACAACCACTCCGCCACCGGGGCTCAGCCCGCGATTGCTCTTTTATAGAATGTTCTGCTGAGCCCCGGTGGCGGAGTGGCTGAGTGGCAGGACTGCAGCCCACTGGCTTGGCAGTTCAAATCCAGCAGCAGCAAGGCTGGGTAGCTCCCATGATCACCAGAGGGCAGTGATTGCCCTCCCCCCCCCCCCCCCCCCCCCCCCCAAAAAAAAAAAAAAAAGTCATTCTCAGAAAGCTACAGGGGGGGCAGCGCTGTCCTGGCCTGCAGGGTCGCGTTGAGTCAGTGATGCAGTGAGTTTGGCTTTCCGCGTGGTGAGCAGCTACGTAAATCCTTAGGAATTCTTACACACAGGACGCCGGCTGCTCCCTTTTCTTGCTCAGATGTAACTTTCCTTGGCTAATACGTAGACCCCAGAATAACGTTCCCAGAAACCGCCGCCTCCCAACGCAATGACCAAAATGAGCTGGGTGGGGGAGGGGAGAGCGCGTTCTGAAATTTTAATTTGCTTCCGATCTGCAGGCCTGTCTTGCCTTCTCTCTGCACTGACCACAGACTCCTTAAGCAGGGACCAGGGGGAGCAGGAGGAGGCTGGGCTTTGCGGAGAGCCCTGAAGGGGAGCTTGGGGTGGGGGGGGAGGCACCTCTACAGCTCCAGCCTCCCTGGAGGGAGGGCCGTGAGCCAGGGACAGGAGCGACTCACTGGGCTCTCTGCAGCCACAGCCCTGAACAGGGGTCGAATGTGAAGCCCGTCAGGAGCGTGTCTGTCTGTCCTCGGCAGGACCCACGCCCACCCGTGGGGCCCAAGCGTTCCTAGCTGCCACCCAGACCATGCCGACTCACCCATGGGGGCCCGTGTGTGCCCAGGGGAACTGCCCCACAGGCCTGCCAAGGCTCTTCTCTCTCTCGGGTGTTTTTGAACTGCTGCCCTTGTGGTGAGCCCCCGACTGCACCTCCAGGGCCCCTCTGTTCCTGTTTGGTGCCACCTCATGCTCTTGTGCAGCTGTAGACCAGACTTTTCCTGAGTTCTCAGGGCCAGAACCCTCCATCGGGCCCAGCCCCACTCCCGGCCGCTCCTCCCGCCCCCTCTCTTTGAAAGGCCTCTGCTCCCATCCTACATGAGTCACCTGGAGGCAGTTCTCCTTGCCCGAGGGACCATGCAGAGGTGCAGCGTCACCCTGACATATGTCCTGCAGCCACAGTGTCCATCTCCCCGAGGGCTTTCCGCTTTTGCGCTGCCCCCTCTGCTTCACTAAGCAGGAGGGCCTTCTCCAGGGCCTGTCTCGTCTAACAAGTCAAAGTCTCGCCATCCTCGCTTCTAAGCAGTGCTCTGAGCATTCTTCTTCCAGGACAGATGCGGGTTGTCCTTCCAGCAGCCCACGGTGCTCCCAAGATTCCTCGCCGGCACCACAGGTCACAGGCCCTGACTGACTCTTCTTGGCTCTGTCTTGCTAGCTTGACTTGCAGCGAGGAAGCTGTTCAGGGTTTTCTGAATCCCTGTGGGCCCCGTGTCGAGGTCCTCCTGCTTCTAAGGCATCACTCCCCCAGGGGATGGGCCCAGGGGAGTGAGTCAGAGAGGAGGTTGAATCTGCTTGCTCTCCGCCCACACCAGCTGGAACAGAGGCTGGCCTGTGTGTGGGGCTTAGACTGAGCACGTGGGGGAGTGCAGGAAGAGGCTTCCACCATGAAGGCCAAACAAACAAAAGGTTCCCTCCTCCAGACAGGGCAGCAGCTTCCCGAGGAAAATGGGCTGAAGCACAGAGCTCTCAGCTGGGGACCCCAGCAGTGTGTTCTCCACCTCCTCTCTGAGGGCAGGAGCTCTGGTGGCATCTTGGGTTATGTCGTGGGTTACATGCTGAACTGTTAAGCACAAGGTCGGTGGTTCAGAGCCATCCGTGGCTCACTCTGCAGGAGGAAGATGAGGGTGCCTGCTGTCATGAAGACTTACGGACTCAGAAGCCCCCTCCTGGGGTGGGAGTAGGGGTGCATTCTACCCTGTCCCACAGGTCCACGTTGAGTCAAAATTGACTTCATGGCTGTGACTTTGGTTTGGGTTTCCTGAAGGAGTATAGAAGGCACCCTGGTGGCACAGTATGCTAAGTGCTGGCCCGCTCCCTGAAAGGTTGGTGGTTTGAGCCTGCCAGCTGCTCCTGGGGGAAAAAGAGGCCATGACTAGACGAGAAACATAACTTCAGGCTAAAAACAGATTACACGCCTCTCCCATTCTGCAGATCTCGGCGTCCTCACATCCCGGAGATGGCTGAAGAGGAGCTCAAGATGGGTGGGCTGCGGGACCCCACGCCGTCCACCGTGATCAACATGCAGAGTGAACCCCACTGCCCGACCACATCATCTGGTCCCTCTTCAACACACTCTTCCTCAACCGCTGCTGCCGGGGCTTCGTGGCCTCCACCTGCTCCGTGAAGTCCGTGGCCTCCTGGGAACCCTCCTTTTCATGAGCTCCCAAGCCCTGTCACAGATCACGGGCCAGCGAGGTCATGAGTCACTGCACCACGCAGTGTCCTGAACCCTCCAGGCCTGCTCTGCTGGACAACCTGACTTCTGGTCTGCCTGCCCCCGCTCCCGTCCACAACCATCTGTGCATGTATCCCCATCGATCAGCAAGCTCAATAAAGCACCTCGGGATGTTAAAAAAAAAAGCAAAGAAAAAGACACCAAACCAAACTCGCTGCTGTCAAGCCAGTTCTGACTCAAAGCAGACAGGGTAGAACTGCTCTGCAGGTCTCTGAGAAGGACTCTTTATGGGACTAGGAAGGCTCCTTTTTCCCCCCCAGAAAAGCTGATAGCTTTGAGCAATGAACTTGGGTTCACAGCCCAGTGTGTAGCCAGAGGCCAGCAGGAGGCCGGATGAAAGCAGTCGCCCAGACGCCAACCCGCCTCCCCACCTCACAGACAGGAGCACTTGTGCTGCGCTAAGCCCTCCCCATCATCTTTATTTCAGTGGATGAAAGGAAGGAAGGCAGGTGTACCCCCCTTGTCTCGGGGACACCCCCGCCTCTGGAATATTAGAACGCCAGACTTAGTCGGAGTCAAATAGGCAGAAACAGAGACCAGTTGCTGAATTGATTCTCTGCTCAGACAGTCCTATCTAGGGGTCACTATGCCTTAGACTGTGCCCTGGAGGCACAGGGGGATGAGTCTGCTAAACACAGAACCAGCAGTTCGAAACCGCCAGCTGTCAGTGGGGGAAAGGTGAGCTTTCCGCTCCCGCAAAGGGTGGCAGTCTGGACGCCCACAGGGACAGCTCCGCCTTGTCCTAAGAAGTCCCTATGAGACAGGATGGACCAGGTGCCAGTGGTGGAGTGCCAATGCGGGTGAACCTGTTTGGGACGAAGGCTTCCTTTCCTTTGGTTGGGAAACCCTGGGGGTATAGTGGTTCCTCAGTGGGCTGCTAACCTCGAAGTCAGCGGTTTGAAACCACCGGCCACTCTGCGGCAGAAATATAAGGCTGTCCACCCTCGTAGAGAGGGAGAGTCTTGGAAACCCACAGGGACAGCCCTACACGGTCCTACAGGGCCGCCGTGCGTCAGAATGGCCGACGAGGCTTTGTTGTGTCACTGAGGTGCTGGCAGAGCAGATTCCCAGCCCTGATCACGTGCGTCTACAAACCAGGGAGCCCCAAGGGCCAAGGCCGGACACCACAAACCAGGAGGGAGGCCAAGGAGGACCCCGGACACTGCTCAGACCCAGATTTGGACTTTGTGCTGCAGAACCAGGAAGAAGGCTGTGTGCGTCTGAGTAGACTAGAGAAACAAATTCAGAAACACGCGTATGGATATAAGGGAGAAGTTTATAGACAAGAGGAAGGGAACACGGAGAAAGCAACCCCGCCCAGTCCAGTCCAAGTCCACAAGTCCACTATTAGCCCATATTTCCCATACCAGTCTATAAAGATCTCCTTCCGACTCATGAAGCACGTGCAATGATACCAGAACAATCACAGGCCAGTAACTGCAGTCTTGTGTATCCAGGGACAGTAGAAGCATCCCGGCGCTGGCAGGGGTCTCCCCATGGCTCCTCATTTCCAGGGCTCAGGGTCCATCGGCAGTATCCAGTGACAGCAGAAGCATCTCAGCATCGATAGGGGTCTCCCCGTGGCCACCCAATCACCTCAGTGCTGGTAGGAGTCTCCATGTGTCTTCTCTGGTCCCAGAGATTTGGTTCCATCAGGATAAGCCCATGTGGCTTCTCCTCTAGCTCCTCCAGTCTCCAGCACTCAGGGTCTATATCATACATGTTGTCTTGTCCGCAGACTGACTCCAGGAGACTGAGTCAAGTCTCTCTCCTCCAATTGGGAAATACTGAGAGACTTCCTGGGATTCTCAGAAAAAAGCCATGCCCACACAAAGACCTCATTGGCTACCTCCAGATTGACAGGCTAGACTCCACCCCTACACTCCCAGTGCTGAAACTGACACAGATCCGTGAGGGCCACAAAGGGAATCCCCCTTCCCTGTATCTGTATGGGCTTGAATGCTGAGCGCTCTCTGGCTGAAGGCTGCGGATGGCAGGGGAATCCCCAGCTTCATCTTTGGTCTCCGTGGGGGTTCAGGCTCCATGGATCTTTTTTCTGACAGTGAATCAGCCCTTGACCAGCCTTGCCTGCAGGCGGCATGTGTTTGTCAGTGGATTCCCACCACGGTCACCAGTCTGGGAGGGGCAGCCGAGCCTTCAGTGGGACTTGTCTGGGTGTGCTCTGCATGGACTCTGGGGGACCAGGGCCCGCATGTCATGAGTCATAGCTTAACAGTCTTCGAAAGCCTGGCCCTGTCTTGTAAGCCCTTTTGTCTAGATAAAGTGATCAGATTCTAACATTCGTAAAGTGGGACACCATTGACCCAGGCCGGGGAGGTGGTGGGGTTAGAGAGAGTATATTCCCTTCCCATTCTCTTGCCGTTCCCTAGCTTGTTGTGCATTCTTTCCAAAAATTGGAATTTTGGGGGGGGGGGGAGGAGGGGGTTTAAGACACTGCAGGATGTGGAAAAAATTGTTTAAAATCAGGGCAGTCCCACCAAAAGAGGGATGTCTGGTCACTTTAGTCTAGCACTTTTCCCAGTCTTGGTCCCTCCTCCTGCCTGTAACGTCTGTGTGCTCACCTGCCATCACACATGTCTTGGGGACATGTTGGCTTTGTCCTCCTGTTCCATCTAAGTGCCTGGGGTTCTGGGCACACCCTTCTGACTTTGTGCTGATGCCCCCCCCCCCCGCCCACCCCCACCCCTGTATCCAGGGGATCAGTCTCTGTCTTGGTCCTATTAAAGACTTCATCATTCATGTTCTCCCATAAATGAAGCTTTGATTCTGGGTCTCTTCTGGCTCCACCACACCTCTCACGGGCGAGGAAGAGGTATAAGCTGGGATATGAAGGGAAGCCTGACACAGGGGGGTCAGAACCACCCTCGAACTTTCTGGCCTCCCCCTCTGCAGGTCCTGCTGTCAGCCCCCCTCTCACCCCAGGTCTCAGAGATCATCAGAGTCCCCAGAGCAATCTCATTTGATCTGCAGGTACTGTGAAGAAGAAAAAAAAGCCAGCAGACTTAGAAAAAAAAAGAGCCACCCCATTGCTTTAAACCATCCACTGCCCTGGGTATCCTGTGAGCGAAGAAAAAAGGGAGACAGTTCTGCTGGAGAAGGAGGGGAGGACAGGCTTAGGGGCAACAGATGTGCCATCCATTCCAACGGGTAGCAGCCTATGGGACAGAGTAGAACTGTTCTGGCGGGCTTCCATGGTGGGTGCTCTCTCTCTCTCTCTCTAATGAATCATTTTATGGGGTGGCTCTTATTGGGGTGTCTTTGAGGGAGCAAAAAAGCTCATCGTCATCCCATGAAGTGACTGGTGGGTTCACACTACCACCTTGGGAGTTAGCAGTTCAAATCCAGAACCCACTAAGCCAGGGCTCCTGCTCCCATGAGCCTCAGGGATGCCCTCTCCCCAGCTCAGTTCTGAGCCCAGGCTGTTGGGGAGCAGACCTTTCTGCACCTCCTCTTGGGGACATCCAAGGATGCACACACGATGCATGTAGGAGTGCATGTGGGGGTGCATGTAGGATTGCGTGGAGGGGTGCACAAATCAACCACTCCCAGGCATCTCCTGGGAGAAGCCATGGGCCCAGCCCCACCATTGCTGCACACTGGCGGTGATGAAGGTAGTGTGCAGAGACCACCGCAGAGCTGGTGGAGGTGAGCAGCCTGCACGCCTCACCTGAGAGCCCCCTCACCTCTGCTGCAGCACAGGATCCAGTAGTTGAGGGTGGGAGGGAGTCTTCAAGGAAGCTTCAGCCTAACCAGGTCCCCAACCTCTCAGCACCTCTGACTTATGAAGAACCATCTCATCGGGTTGTTGTGACCCCTCAGTAGCCACCAGACAACCCTACTCTTCTGCTCAGTGTCATGGGCGGAGCGAGGACAGAGCGAGGAACATGGTGACAGCTCAGCACCATGGTGAGTGCCTGGAGAACTGGCACGTGCAGATCGCCTACAGGGCAGCCATCCTGTGATACATGTTCTTACCGTGAGTAGGAACTGTGTATCCGTGGGTGAGATACTCAGGACCTGCTGGACAATGCCAACAAGGAGGCCCAGTGGCTAAGGCAGTTACACAATCTCTGGTCAACTTGACCAAAGGCGTGTCAATCAGGTCCTAGCCAATGAGGCCTCCGTGTGGGCATGGCCTTCTCCTGAGGATTCTGGGAACTCCTGTCTTCCTCCCTGGAGGTAGGACACACTCGCTCCCTGCTTTCTCTTCCCTGCTGTTGTGACACTCAGGGAGCTGGAGGAGACACATGGATACCCACCCTAGCACTGAGATGTTTCCACTGCCATTGGATCCACAAGACCTGCCTCCACTGGTCTGTGATCTTCCTGCATTCGGCATCGTTGCATGTACTGCATGAGTCTAAAGAGGGATTTATGGACTGGTACCCGACCTATGGGGGAATATAGGAATTATGGACTTGATCTGGACCAGGCTGGGCTGTTTTCTCCATCTACCATTGCTCTTTGACATAAAGCTCTTTCTATGAATTTGTTTCTCTGGTCCAGCTCGGAGCACCACGGGGTCAACCCCTCCTTCAGAGAAGACAGCCTGGGGCACCGATGGCTCTCCACCGTCACCACGGGCCGCACCTACCGACATGACTAGGAATATCAAGAGCACAGTTGGTGAGGGGGACTTGGTGAAATACTGGAACCAAAGTGACCTCTGTGGTTGGTCCTGCAAGACCATCTGGGGCCACACAAGAGGCCCTGGGACCTCCAGCCAGCAGTCCCGCCATCTCTTCAAATGCACACTGACCTCTGCTATGAAGGCCTGCATACAGCCATGCTGGCGATGCCTGGTGAGGGATTGTTGAGGGAAAAGCAAGTCTGTCTTGGAGGCCGACCAGAGCATTTCTCAGACTCAAGGGTAGCGCGACTGTGTCTCACCTACTTTGGACATGTTATCAGGGGAGGCAACCATACCAACCGACAGCTAAACAGAGAAAAGACAGAAGCTGTCCAGGATTTTATTTGACCGGGATCCACACAAATAGAAACTGCAGCCCAGTCATCCAACAACGTCGTGCAAGGGGGCATAGGTGTGGTTAACAGGATCTCTGTCGGGGGTTTAAGAAGCAAACAGGCCATGGTGAGGATCGAGGTGGGCCCCATCCCAGTCAGGGTCTTTCCGTGAAAGTCGGATAATGAAGAAGGACTTTGCTCAGAGGGGACCTGATGCCTTTGGATGGTGGCAGAACGTGGACTATACCACGGACTGACCACCAGCAGAAGGAACATGGCCAGAATAAGGAGGGAAGCCTTAGCTCGCCGACTCTGGACGTGTGGCTGGGAGAGATAGGGCCTTTCTGCTCCGGGAAGCAGCGGGCCCATAAGAAAGAGGAAGAGCGTCCAGGAGATGGACAGATGCCATGGTGGCAAACAGGGACTCGGACGTGAGGATGCCGGCGAGGGTGTTGCAGGTTGGGAGGCGTTCCTTCTGTTGAGCGTGGACAGGTGGGGGACAGGGTGGCTATGGGTGGGAACTGACTTGATGACACTGAATGACAACATCATCCCCTACACACACACACACACACACACACACACACACACACACACACCTAATCCTTGAAGAGCCCGCTCAGGTCCACGCCTCTCCCTACCCCGCCGGCCCCTGAGGTCGAGAAGCTGAAGGCGGACAGTGCACGCTTAGTATAAGGGGTTTATTTCTCTTCGGGACGAGGCTACCCAGGTAGGAAGCAGAGGCTGCACATCTCGCTCCCTCGGGAGCCCCCGAGGAGTTTTAGTTCCGTTTAAAGGCACTGCAAACACCTCCTCCAGCTGCCGCGACACTCTGTTAGGAAGTTACCCTCAGACATCACAGGACTCCCTGCCTGCGTGTGCTGTGGACACACAGGGTGTGCCTCTGGGGTGGGGGCCGCCTCGCTGCCATTCTTGCGTGGAGGACAAAACGGCCTCCCTTTGCCTCAGTGTGGCCAGTGTGGGAGGGGTTCCCTGCCGTCACCAAGTTGGCAGGAGGCGGGAAGCACCAAAGACCCTCACCTGGGACCCTCCACTGGGCAGGACAGGGCTGGGTGGGTCCAGTCAGGTCGAGGAGGTGGGGTAGGGCTTCCTGCTAGAACCTCGGGAGCCAAACGTGCCTGAGGACAAAGAGGAGGCGACAGGTGCCCCAGGCCTTGAAACCAGACGCTCCCCACCTCCCGTCCAGTCCGACCTCCATCTCCACCTCCGCCAGGGACTGGCCAGGGCCCCAGAATTCTGCCAGGAGCAGGGTGGGGGGAGGGAGGGGCTGCGTGTGCTGTGGGCATCATTCTTTGGAAAATCGGCACACGGGTATGAGCTCCCCAATGGCCACCACACGCTAGGTGAAAGAGGATGCTATGGGGTTTGGACATTGTACAAATGCCCTCTTAAAACCTTCCAGCCGGCCTCAATGTTGGGGCGGGAGCTGCTGGGGCGGCGGGAGGAATGTGCGGTTGAGTTGGGGTGGGGTGGCAGTGGAGGAGGTGGAGGAGGAAGAGGTAGAGGAGGAAGAGGAAGAGGTAGAGGAGGAAGAGGAAGAGGTAGAGGAGGTAGCAGTGGAGGAGGAAAAGGTAGAGGAAGTGGAGGTGGAAGTGTTGGTGGAGGTGGTTGGAGGTAAAGGTGGTTGGTGGAGGGGGTGGTTGTGGAGGAAGTGGAGGTAGCACACAGGAGGAAAAAGTGAGGGGGAGGGGGGACTGACCCAGCCTCAACTGGGCAGCAGGGGCAGCCTGGGTCCTGCCGCCCCCACACAGCCTCCCTGCCCACCAGACAAAGGTCAAGAGCCTAGGCTGGGGATATTTTTAAAAGAGTGCTCCTTCCTTTGCAAAAAGGAAAGATGTGCACGCAACAGGCTGTGAATGTGGTCAAAAGTCAGTGGACCATGGGAGAGAGAGAACAGGATTCTCCCATGAGCTTTTGGAAACCCCCACCCCTATCCAGGCAGGGTGGCTGGATGCTGCTCGGTCATCATGAACTGTCCACAAGACACACATATTTAAAACCAGACAGAAAAAAAAAGTGTTAACGCTGTTTTCAGAGTGTCTGTTACTACCTGAGACCCCTGAGCGTCACTTCCGAGACAGAGGGGAGCTGATCAAGTGGCAGAGGGCTGGTAGTCATGCCCACCCCAACCAGGGCTCATCACAGATGCACACCAGCAGGCAGCGGCTGTGTCCCCACAACCCTGGACCCAGCGGCCTCCCGCAGCAGCTCTCTGACACTCGCTCTGGGACCCAGAGGGTCCCACTGGCCTGGGGACTCAGATCTGAGCAGCATCCAGCACCTCTGGCCAGGTGGTCTGCAAGGAAGTGCTGCCCACTCAAGCCCCTGTGCGTAACAGGAGGCGGGGTCCTGTCGATGGGGTCCTCTCAAAGGTCCTTTGGGGCCCTGCCAGGCTGCTGGAGCGAGGCCCAGGCGGTTTGGAGATGGCGCCTCTCGGAGGCCCGGCGCCTGGTGGTGGAGGACAGAAGCGGGCAGGCTGCCCGAGCCCTGCGTCTCCGGCCTTCGCGGCTGCATTCGGTGCTCCCCTTGGCAGTGGAAGCCGCCCTCCCCTCCTGGCTTGGATTTCTGAGAGGGGGAGGAGGAGGCCGGAGGGGTGTGCTTAGGCAGGAAACTCCGTCCCGTAGGGTCTCAGGTGCTCATCTGCCACAGACAGGTAGGTGGCCCTCATGCTGGGGGTGTACTGTGGGGAGAAAAGAGGCATCCGTCAGCACAGAGAACCCCGACACTGGGCCAGGCACACAGGACATTGCCGTAAGAGGAGAAGAGAATTCCACGCCTGCCACCACTCTGGTCTGGTACGAGGGCTAACCTCAGTGCCTCGTGGTACTGGAGGTGGCCCCTGCTTGGCGGGTCACGGAGGTGAGAGGCCAAGGCTGGGCAGGTGACAGGTATCCCTCGCCCCACCCCCAGCTCATGCTAATCACACATCTACCTTCCGGCCTCAGAGACCAGGTGCCTTCCATGCCCAGGCCTTTGCATAGGAGCCCGCTGCAAGGGGTCGCCCATGGTGCAGACCCCGGCTGCCCTGTGACCTTGACTGAGGTCTCCCTACACCTGTACAAATGCCCTTGACAGCCCTCGACTGGAAAGATGGCCGTGCTGAGCTTCAGAAATATGGGAATGGGGTGGTGGCCCCAGATGTACCCGGGCCACCCCCCAAGTGCACTTTCTGGAATTCACAAGGCTGTCAGTCACCAGTCATTCCTAAATCTCTGCGGGCTGTTCCAAGAGCAACCCCAAGATCCCAGACCAAATCCACTGCCATGGAGTCCATGCAGACCTCTCGGGAGCTGGTAGGTCAGGGTGGAGGGATCGGGGATGGCGCCGACAGCCCCCGTGCCTTGCTGAGACTGACTCTTTATGGGAGAAGAGAGCCTCGTCTTTCTCTCTTGGCACAGCTGCCAACTTTGAACTGCTGACCTTGCGGTTAGTGGCCCAACATGTAACACTACTCTCAGGGGCTCCCAAGCAAGGCTTAGGCACCCACCCTCCACAACAGGGGTCCTCACACTACAGCTGGCGGGCCCCATGTGGCCCGCCGAGGACATTTATCCGGTCCATTGGGTGTTATTGCCACCACGGCCTGCTTAGCCTGCTTAGTCCTGCTTAGCAGCTCATCCTGGGTCCGCAGTGAACTTGTTCATAGTCTTTTTTTTTTTTTTAAACTATAGTCCGGCCCTCCAGCGGTCTGAGGGACAGTGGACTGGCCCCCTGTTTAAAAAGTTTGAGGACCCCTGCTCCACAGGCTCTCTGACACTGCAAATCTCGCCTGGAGTTGGGATTTCTCTGGGAAAGCAGCTGCCGGGCTTAATTGGCCTGATGCTTTGTTGCCCAAACCCATCCATTGTCTATTGTCCATTGTCCACTCGCCCCAAATCGCCCAAAGCTGATGGGTAAGCCGCACCACCACTAGGTTCCCCTCCTGGATGCGTTGTATTAATGCTGGGACTGCGCTGACCAAGGAGGCCGGAACTCTGAGCTAGGGTCCTGGGGGCGCAGCGGGTGGCAAGTCAGGCTGTTAACTGAACGGTCACCGTTTCAAAGCCACCAGCGGCTCTTTGGGGAAAGATGAGGCTATCTGTTCCCCTAGAGCAGCAGTTCTTAAACTGTGGATCAAGACCCGTTTCGGGACTGAACGACCCTCTCACAGGGGTGGCCCAGTCCATAACGGTAGCAAAATGACAGTGATGAAGTTGCCACAAAAATAATGTAATGGTGGGGGGGGGGGTCACCACCATGTGAGGGACGTCTGAAAGGGTCACGACACGAGGGAGGTGGAGAACCACTGTCCAAGAAAGTCCGTCCCAGAAGCCCACGGGGGCAGTTCCACTCTGTCTATAAAGGTCCCTGCATCGGAATCGACTTGCCAGCAGAGAATTTTGACTTACCAGGGCACAAGTTAGAAAGACAAAGCTAACTCAACCCCAGCCAGGAGCCTGTCAGGGGAGCAGAGCGCTCCCCCCCACCATGTTCTGGGTGAGGCTGAGGAGTGCTGGGGCCCCGGGGGTCAGTGCTGGGCTGCTGACTGCAGGGTCTGCCGTTCCAGAAAGGGGAAGCAGCTCTGCTCTGTCCGGTTGGGGGCAGTTGAAGAGTCAGAGTCGACTGGAGGGCGGTGGGCCGGGTTTTCTGGACAAGGGCCACTTTCTGGAGGCTTGCTTCTTCCAGGAAATTCCAATTCAGTGAGTCAGGTCGCAGAGAGGGGCTGCCTTTTAACAATCTGGGTCTTTCTCTGTGCACGGTTTAAGAGAGGGAAGGCCTGGAGGGATGGGTGGGATCTTGGGGGAAGACGATCCTAGACTCCGGGACTGCTCCCTGAGGCTTTTCTCTGGGACCCATCACTGCTGGACACCCCATCTCTCCCGGAGCTGGGAGAGAGGGAGGTGCTCTCGGATAACATCCGGGTGGGTCCGGGCCGGCTGGGCCACGCGGGCAGGGCCCATGGAGCGGTCCTTGCCGTTCTCTCCATCTCCAGGTACCAGGGGGACAAGGTGGGCGTGGCCTGTAACGGGGGGCGGGACTCCCCTGAGGTTGGCAGTCAGCCGCCAACTTGATCTAAGCAGGGAGTATTTAGTTAAAAAAAAAAAAGAGAGAGAGAGAGAGACAGAAAACAAAATTCTCGGCTTCCTACTCCCGCCAGGGCAGTGATGCCACAAAACAACAACACAAAACTCTCTGCCAGGCCATCGCAATCGCGTATCAATTCTAGGGAGCGAGGCTTATCCGGTTTTGGGGCAAATCTGGCCAGTTCTCAGTATCCGTGCAGGGCAGGGGGCGGGGCCTGTCTGTATCCCAAACCGAAGCACCCCCTCACTGCCAGCCAGTCAAGCCTGGGGAGCCCTGCCTCTGTGCGTTTCCGGCACTCTTAAGTCTTTATTAGCAGCCCGGAGCGTAACCTCGTGCCGCGAGTCCCCCCAAAGTAGTCCCCAAATCACGCTCAGCTCCCCGGCTTTTGACCTCTGTTTGTGTGGAATGAAGGCTCATCCAGTCTCGTGGAGCAGCGGCGGCGCTGGTGGGAACAGGCTCAATCCGCCCACCCTCCGTTGCTGGGGACCCCGGAGAGGGAACGGGTCAGTGTGTGTTGGTGCCGCTGTGCGAGGAGGCAGGCTGCGCTCTGGGTGGACACACCCAGGAGGGAGGGGCCACGGGAGGCCTGGGCAGAGCCCGTCTGTCTGTGTGGTGAGGGCAGGTCCTACCTTCTGGATGCCAGGGACAACCCCTTGGCAAAAAAAAGTCCCCAGACACTGAACGTCTCGGAGCGGGTGGGGTGGGGTGGGGTGGGTGGGGGGCAGAATGGCCTCTGCTTGAAAAGGAAAAAACAAAAAAGCAAAAACCTCACTAGCAGGGAGGGAGTCGTTTCAGAGGATTCATGGCCACGCTGTGAGCCCCCGTGGGTTTCCGAGGTTGCAAATCTTTACCAAAGAGGCAAGCCTCATCTCTCCCTGGAGGAGAGCCTGGTGGTTTTGCACGGCTGACCTTGCACTTAGCAGCCCAACGCATAGCCCACGCATCCGCCAGGGCTCTAAGGTCTGGCTCAGATGTCACCTGCTCCTCAGGCCCATGAAGAACCATCCCTCTGGACCTCACAGAGTCACGTGGCATCTTTTATCACCTCCCCCCCCCCCCAGGTCAACACTGCTTCTCAGAGTGTGGCATCTGAGAAGCTGGCTCTGTGGGTGCCCGAGAACATGTGGGTCTCACTTGATCTCCATCCAGTGTTGGCTGCCCACTTCCCCCAAAGCCCATCTCCGAATACGACAGGTGAAAGGTGTCCGACCACTAGAGACTCGGGGACACCTTCCCCGACAAACACCTGGCTTAGGACTCTGCGGCCACCTCCCTCGCAGACTGCCGGCCTCATCTTCCACCCCCCCCCCCACTCCCCCGCTTGCTTTCTGACAAATGCCACACACACACCAAATCTCAGCCCATGGCCACTGGGTCCATCCATTCATCCATCCCCCCTGCACCAGCCAGGCCACGGAGCTGCCCCTCAGCGTTCCCCAGGCCATGGCTATGAGGGAGACCGAAGCCCGCGGCCTGCAGGGGGGCAGCTGGGGGCACAAACAGGGCAGCCTTTTGTTTAACTGCTTCACAGCTGCACCCCCAAGGCGCCTTGCCATACGAAGGAACAAAAAGCCAGTCAAAAACCATGGTCACATAGCACTTGTACAAGACTGCGTGATGTATCGAACGAACTGTGGAACGATACGATATCCATGTTGGCTCCCAATTCGATGGTTTTGGAAAAAGCAACCAACCGAACAAAACCCGTGTTGCCGTCAGTTCTGACGCACACCAGCCCTGGAGGGCTGCACGGAACTGCTCCTAAGGGGCTTCCAAAACTGGACCTGCACGAGCACAGACAGCCTCGTCTTTTTCCCCGGGAGCAGATGGTGGGCTTGAACCGCTGACCTTGTGGTCCCAAGCCTAAAACTTAACCCAGGGCACCCCAGGGGATCTTGGCCACCCTAATAAGTCTGTGTTATTGCCATCCCCATGGCGTAGGTGGGGACGCGGAGACAGGGGCAGTGAAGTGGCAGAAATCCTACAGGGCAAGTTGGCATTTGGTTTGGGAGGCTGACTACTATCCATCCCTTGCCTCTCTGCCCAGCTCTGTACCCATCGGGATTCCTGGGACCCTTAGCTCCACCCCCTGCACCCCACCCCTTCTTCTCACCTTGGCCACTCTACCCCAGGCTCCTGCCCACAGCATGCTTCTATTGGTCCCTGGCTGGAGGTGGAAGGTGAGCAGCAGGCCTGGACCCTTGCATGGTTCTTGAGAGCTGGGTGGGCTGGAGAGCGTGGGGTGCAGATCTAAAAGGAGGGCATTATCCCTGGACCTCCCTTCCCTCTTCTTCAGGCAGCGTGTGGCTAAGTTGCCCCTGCGAGGTGTGTGTCTGACCTTTGAGAGACTCAGTCAGCCCCTGGTGAAAACCCAGGCCTGTTATCTCCTGATCTGCTGATGAGGCACGAGAAGGCTTGCTTTCCCTCTGTATCAGCACCAGGTGACCAGGTGACTCCCTGAACAACCCCCCTGCCACCCCCCCCCACCTCCCAACTCAGTGGTTCAGGCTCACAGTGACCATCTAGGTCAGTGGTTCTCAACCTTCCTAACGTCCCGACCCTTTCATACAGTTCCTCATGTAGTGGTGACCCCTCCTCCCCATCAGATTTCTGTCACTGCTACTTCATCACTGTCATTTTGCTACTGTTATGAATTAGGCGACCCCTGTGAAAGGATCGTGCAGCCCCCAAAGGAGCTGAGACCCACAGGTTGAGAACCGCTGCTGTAGGTCAAGGTCATAACTGCCTTTGGGGGTTTTGAACAGTGTCAATCTCTAGGGGTGGGAAAGCCTCATCGTTCTCCCTCGCACTGGCCGGTGGAAAGACTCCCACAGAGTCACCATCTCGGATACCCCCGGGGGCTGTTCTGTCCTCTTCCATCGGGGAATGCTATGAGTCGGCACCCAGTCCGTGGCGGGAAGTTAGTCTGGATCTACGGCCAAGGAGCACCCCCAGCCTGTGCGCATGGTGAGGTGTGCGGCTAGGAACACAAAGGTTGAAGCCCACCCAGAGATACCAGGAAGAAAGACCTGGCGGTCTTCCCACCCCACCAGGGGTCACGAGAGCCCGATGGAGCACAGCTTCTGTGCTGCATCATATGGAATGCCATGCGACTCGGGATGGTTACAGGGCAATCAGGGAAATCTGACAGATGGTGCTGGCTGAGTCCTCTTACCTGAGACCCCCAAAGAACATCCCCCCCCAACTCTCCAGCTGATTACAGCTCTTAACAGCCCTGAAAGGGCAGACCCATGGGGGCAGGGGGAGTTTGAACCGCTGACCTTCTGTCTCACCACACACCAGAGATCCTGATCTGAGGACCACTGCCCATGTCCCTGAGCTCCTCCCGGCCTATGCCACCACACACCCACCCGGGGTCGGTGTCCTGTGGCTCTCCGCACCCGCGGGTCCCCCGAGTCTACCGTGGAGGAGACAAGCCACTGCACTGGGGTTGGCAGATTTTATTTGTCACCGTCTCCCCCACGCGGGGCGGAACAGAAACTTTGCCACTGAGGTCCAGGTTACCGTGGGCGGTGGAGAGCCTCTTCCGATGAGCGGCACGTTCTCATAGCGCGGGGTCCCACCGAAGAGGGCCGCCTGGTTCCTGGGGGTGAGGGGGGTGAGGGGAGAAGGATACTCAGTAGGGTGCACCCATCACTACCCAAGACCCCTGCTGGGTTTGCAGAGGGGAACGAGATGGACAGGTGTGGAAGGGGCTGGAGGGGACACAGGGTATGGGGGACATAGCTCTGATGCTTCTGGGGGTGGCAAATGAGGCCATCCCTCGAGGGCCCAATGGCAGATGATGGACATCTAGGTAATGGACACCTAGAGGCTAGAGGGGACAGACCCTGCCTGCCACCAAACATGCCGTCCCCCACCCCCACCCCCCAGGCTCCCTGGGCCGTCGGCCTGGCCAAGAAGAACCATACATGTACTCGGAGACAGGGGCATTGGAGATGGTCTGTGCCGGGGGGTGCAGGCTGGTCTGGCTGCCCAGGCCGCTGCTGTAGCTGCAGAAGCTGTGCAGCGGAGCCCCCCGGGGGTGGTGGTGGGCGGCGATGCGTCGGGCCTGGGGATTGAAGGGGTCTTCGTCGTCGATATCGTTGTAGTCCCGGTCCCTGGGGGAGGGGGTGGATGGGTGGCTGTCAGAGGTGAGGGAGTGCGGTGCGCCAGGGGTCTTCCTGCTTCCTGGTCTCCCCCGTCATCTCTTGTGCTCTGGCCGGGCATGTGTCCTGGAGACCATCCTAAGGCCTGGGCCTCAGCCCTGCCTGCTGCTCCCAGAGCCCCCAGCTCTCCCTTCCCCAACGTCACGCCCATCTCCTCCTCCTCCTGGAAGCCCACCATCCCAACAGTGCACACCGACCCTGCTTCTTCATGCCCAACTGCCCACCAGGGGCTATAGCACTTCCTTATCGGCTTTCGGAGTTGCTGCGGGCCCCCGGACAGCGCTGAACACAGTTGGCCCTTCCCAGCACCCAGAACAAGTCCCACCCTCAAAGAAAAGCCAGCTGGGTGGGGTGAGGGGTACAGGACTGTCACCTCTCTTGGCCTGGCCCTATCCTCAAACCTACCTTTGGGGCCCAGAATCCCCATCCTCGCCATCAGCCACAGGGCAGCATCCCCAGCTGCCTCCCAAAAAGGCCTAAGGTGGGAGGCCCCCCTTCTTACCTGGCGGCAAAGTGCTTCCAGGTGCGTGGCCCGGCACAGATCATGGAGGAGAAGGCCAGGGCAGCCAGGAGGGAGAAGAGGCCCAGGTAGATTAGGCCCTCAATGCCATCATAGCAGATGCCGGTGAGGGCATCCAGGTAGTCCTGGGGAGGAGTGACAGGTTGCTGACCAGAGAGTGGGCTCATGCAGTCACTCCCCATCCAAGCACCTGGTGCCCAACATGACAGGCTTCTTCGAAGCAGACAGACATGGCTGGGGATGAGTTGAAGTTAGGGGACATCTGTCTGTGGAGTGAGCAAGGGGTACATCCCCAGAAATGGCACAGGCCAGACCCTGGAGGACATGTGGGGACTTTGGAGCAGGCCATCAGGTGGCCAAGGAGGCTTGGAGGATGGAAGGGATGTAAGCTGGTGTGTGTCCAGCCCTCTGCTGCCATGTGCCCAAGGCAAGGCTTGAAGCGCGGTAGAGAGGGCATGGGGAGCAGACAGGAGCCACAGCCGGCCATCAGCAGGGCCTTGGCCAGATCTAGGAGACGGGTGAGGAGGATGCTGACTTTGAAGTCAGGGTCAGAGGCTAATCGCCCCTGGACCTGCCAGCTCTGGCATCTCCAGGATTCTATGTGTCTGACAGCAACATGACACACGCAACCTTCCTCCCCTCGTGGGTAAAAGCCCCCTGCATTGGCCACAGTCTGGTATTCTAAGTGCCTGCAGAGATGACCCTGGCCTCTGTCCGTGGCCCGCGGCAGGGCCGCCTTGCACTCTAACACGAATGGACTCGGCTTCTCCTGCCTCATCCTTTTCACCATATCTCTGCCCTGGTCATCAGAGAGACTCAAGAAGCCAGGTCCCTCCCTGCCATGATGCCTGGCCCTAGTCTGCTGTGTATTTACCAGCCCCCACCAGGCCCCAGGTTGCCACACACCTTATGCAGCCCTCGGCAGTCCAGCAGGGCCGTCAGCTGGTGCAGGCTGGTCTCAGATGAGTTCAGCAGGAGCTGTATCTCCAGCAGGTCTTTCTGTAGGGGGCAAGAGGGCAGCTGTGAGCCTGGAGGGGCAGGAGGGCTGACAGAGAAGCATCCTGGGAGGAGCCAGGGAGGCTTGGCCTCCCACTCGGAGCTGGCCCCATGCCCGGCCTTACCTGCACCGTGGGGAAGAGGGGCACAGCAAGGTGCAGCAGCTGGCTGGTCTGGGTCTGCATGGCGGTCAGCGAGCGCTGGAAGATGGTCAGCACCTAGGCCAGGGAGGACAGCCACCTGGGGTTCTTGAGAGGTCCCAGCTACTCATGCATGTGGGTTCCAAGCTGCAGAGTCCCAGCTCTGCCCCACCCTCACCCCAGCCTGCTCAAGGCTCTGAAACAGTTCTTCCTGACCCAGATGGGTCACAGCGTGGTGGGGCAGGACCACCATACCCAAGGATGGAAGGGTCAGGGGCAGAGACTGAATTTCCCTTTCAGAAAACAGGGGCAGTCTGTGCATTGCCAGTAACCACATCTCTTGATCGACCTGGTTGAGATGGATGGTGCCCGGCTCAGAGATGGAGGCCTTGTCCCCTTTGGGCTCACCAGGGCCTCTGCCAACTCTCCCGTTCCAGAGTCCAGACCCATTCAAGGACTCTGAGGGAGAAAGACGGGCTAGACCTGCCAGTCTGAGCATGCCTGCTTAGAAAGTCTGTGGGGCTGCTCTGGTCTGCTCCCGGGGCCCCCAGGAGTCCACGAGGCCTCAGGAACGGACGGCGGCCTTAGTGGATGCCGGTGGAGGGAGTTTGTTTCTGGCCGCCCAGTGATGCACGACTAAGGTTCCGGCGTCCCTCCTTTCTCAGCGGTGGGTGCCCTTGCTCCGGTTTTAAAGCCTGGCGTCACCAGCTTTTCCAGCTTGGACAAACACATAATCCCCAGCGCTTTAAGCTTCATCAGTACGGGAGCCGTGCGCCTCAGGGGCTGAGCAGCGGTGTCAGGCAGCGGTGGGAAAGGAAGGCGTCATTCGGCCAATTGCAAAGTGACCGTCCTGTTTCAGGCTCCTCCCCTGGGGAAGGATTTCACAGGACACCCCTGCCGCCGCTGCGGCTGCTCTTCTCCCATCCGGAGTAGACGTTCCACCAGCAGACGTTCTGCCAGCGGCCCAGTCCTCTCCCCCACCCCAGCCTGTCCTGCACTGACCCGGAGGTTAAGTGCTCGGTGACGTCCCACCGACGGCTTCTTGACCCCTGTGAGAACTCGGGAACACACAGGGGCGGCCCTACCCTGGCTCACAGGGTCACTGTTGGAATCCACTCGAGGACACATGAGAACAGGGGACGTGCGTGAAGCCTAATCACACCCTGATCAGGAACCAGCTCGAATGGCGTCACCCCCGTCAGAGAAGCAGGGGGCACCCCTGGCCGTCAGGATGGAGTGGGAGGCTGGGGGGCCGTATGTACCTGCTGGAAGGGGCTGCTTGGAGCCTGACTGCAGTACAGGTAGTAGCGGGTCACTTCTGCAAGGCAAAGTCAAAGGGGTCAGGCACTGGCTCTCACGTGACCCGGCCACCCAGTCAGAAGCATCCAGAGGTCCGGCTAGCCTTGATGTCCAGGACTGGGGAGGGCTGGGCCCGCAGAGCGGCCCGGGCAGCAGGAAGGAGGGCTCCTTACCTGTGCTGATGTGGCCTTGCGTGATGTTCAGGATGAAGCTGTCAGGAGCCACGCAGAAGTCACTGGTGCCCTGAGCCGGGACGAGATGGGGATGAAGGAGCAGGTAGAAATCGCCCAGGGCAAGATGGAATCCAGCATGGGAATCCCTTGCCGAACTTTGTTGTCTTGGTTACCTTACAGCATTGCAAGCTGGGACCCTTGAGGTCACCCATGGGAGAAACCACCACAGCCACCTGCTGCTCTGTGGGAGCAAGACGGGGCCCTCCACGCCCGCAGAGTGACAGTCTCTGATACCCACAGGCCCCTCCCACCCTCTAAGTCCACACCGACTGCATGGCAGTTGAATTTGGGGGACGGGGGGTCCTTAACTCTGTCAACTTGGCTGAGCGATACCTTGTCACCCAGTGCCTCCATTTCCTCCTCTGTAAGCAGAGCTCTAGAAGCCATGCTGTACTGAGTTACAAAAACATCAACGCATATAGCTTCCCCAGGAAGGGGGCCTGTTCCGCCCCCCCCCCCAGGGGCCTGTTCTGCCTCCCCACCCCCAGGGGCCACACACAGTCCCCCTGCTGGGTCTGCAGTCTGTGTACTGGGAGTTGGTCTTATTTTCTTTGCTGTGTGGCTGCTCCAGGTGCTGCGGGCCCTGGGGGCTGATGGAGGAGCCTCCTGTGGGTCCCCCATCACAGAACCGACGCGTAAGGGCCTGTCTGTGGAAAAATTCCTGCGTGTGTCAGTTTTGGGGGCTCGGAGGACATGGGTCCCAGCTGACTGAGGGGCTCGTCAGCCTGAGCAGCAGGGTCTGCTAGGCGACTGGCCGCTCAGGGTCTCTGAAGATGTCCTCTGGTCACGTGAGGCTAGGTTGGACCTGAATCCAGGGGGCGTGTTTATCAACGAAGGGACTCAGAGAGCCAGGTGACAGTGGGCACAGATGTGCAGAGACGGGGCCTCCCCAAGCCAGGGACACCAAGGGACTGGCATTGGCGACCAGGGGAATGGCGAGGGGTAGGCTCTCCGAAGGCAACAAGCATGGGTGACCTCCTGACTGGGCTCCCAGTCTTCAGAACCTCGGGGGAGTGGGCTTCTGTTCTCACGAGGTCCCTGTCCCCCCAGGAGATGGAGACACCTTCCCTCTCAGACTCCACCTCATCCCACTTTCTCTTTGCCCTGAAGGGATGCTGTGCTTCCTCCTTCTGGAACTTTCCAGCAGCAGCGGTGGACCTGCCCCATGTGCCTTCTCTCGCTTATCTCCCCTCCTGATGCCAAGCACAGCTGAAGTCACAGAGGCGGGGTGGAAGGGTGGGGTCCAGAATGTCGTTCCCCTGGACTGCTTGCCACCCGGTCCGCTCCCTCATAGCTGGCAGATTCTCAGGGGCCGGTGGCGTCCTTTCTGAGTGACCGGGAGGGGAGGGGGCCCCAGCGCCAAGGCTACACAAAAGCTCCCACACTGACGGCTGACAGCAGCCTCTGGGCCCCATCAAAGGCCCATTCAGCTGTTCGCTTGGGGCCTGAGTGAACAAGCAGGGAGTCCGCCCGCTCCAGCCCACACCCCATCGGGAGGGGCAGGGACCCTGGTATCTGCAACAGTGGAGCCTGGTGCAGGAGAAGCACCCCGACCTCCCAGAGGGGGAGGGCTGGGAGGGGCTGTCCCCTTGGGTGGCTCACGCACGGCGGCCAGCCTGGGTGGCCAGGGTGCAGGCGGGGCCGCGGGTGCCCGAGCTGGGTTGGTTCCTTTGTGTTTGGCGAAGAGGGCTGTCAGGGTGGCAGCTGTGCCCAGAGCCCCGGGCAGCTGTGGCTCGGGTTCCCTCCTTGCCCAGGATGCACACAGGATGCGGCAGCCTTCTCTGGTTGGTGTCGGGGGCAGCCTCTTCCCCACCAGACCGGGTGCAAGGCAGACCTCCCCGGCCCCTCGCCCCCCACCCTGCGCACCGGCCCTGTCCCCTTATTTGCTTTGATGCTAGGTAGTTAAGCACTGGTGGTGTGGTGGTGACACATTGGGCTGCGATCCATGTGATTGGCGGTTTGAGACCCTGAGCAGCTATTCAGGATCAAGACCGGCCTTTCTACTTTCCTCGGCAGTTATGGCCTGGGAAAGGGGCGTTCGCTCTGAGCCAGGGTTGACTTGACGGCAGAGAGAGTACAGCCCCCCCCGTGGTGGGGGTTGGTTGCCCTTGAGTGACTAGAGTCTCTTCACAATCCAGCCCCTGACTGCCTTCGGGTACCTCCAGGAACCCCCCACTGCATCTCTGCCCAGTCACTGCTGTCTACGGACCCGGGCGATCTTTCAGAGGTTTTGCGCGCCCAGGTACCGGGCAGTGCCAGGAGCCAGAGTTGGATGAGCCCCAGGCTCCCGTGCAGGTCACCTGGTGTGCTGGGTCACTCCATCACTGTCCTTGAGTCCTGACGGCCCTCTCGGACAGCGCAGAAGGGACCCCGTGAGTTTCTGAGACTGTCACTCCACAGGGGTAGAAGCCTCATTTTTCTCCCCAGGAGCAGCTGGCAGTTTCGAACCACGGACCCTGCGGTGAGCAGCCCCGTGAGTAACGACGAAGCCACCAGGGCTTCCTGGTGTGGTCAGAAGGCTTAGGGAGACCAAGCGTGCCCCGGCAGGGGCTCCTGACTTTCTCTGCTGTACCTGAGGTGCCTGGTCTGGCCAGTGGCCGGATTGTGCTTTGGCTATGCACTTGGGAGAGGAGGCGGGTTCCATCAACGCCCCCCTCAGACTTGGGACAGGGGGAAGGAGGGGGTGATGAGGATGGTGGGGTCCTTCAGCCAGAGGCCAAGATGGGGCCCACCCCCGCCGGACCTGGTGACTTCTCAGTCCCTGAGTTACTGTGACCTGACCCTCAGAGCTGTGGGCAGCCCTCGGGAATCTCATCTGGACTCTGGAACCTTGGCCCACCACACCCTATCCAAGGGCCAGGTTCTCCCTGGGCCAGAGGACCACGCTCTCTCCCTGGGTCACACCCTCTCCCTGGGTCAGGAAACCCAAGCACCTTCACTGCAGAGCCTCTAGGCCAAAGCCTGGAAGGGTATTGAAAGTACCGTGGCCTACAGTGGACCTGAACTCATGGCCATCGGGTTGACGCCAACCCAGTGAGCCTCTAGAACAGGGCAGACCCGCCCCTGTGAGCTTCTGAGACTGTTTATGGGAACAGACAGCCCTGTCTTTCTCCCAAGAAGCGGCTGGTGGTTTCAAACTGTGGCTCATGAAGCTTGCAGCCCGACAGGTAACCACAGCGCCACCAGGGCCCCTCACGGACGGCCAACAGAACGAACAGATCTGTCCTGGAAGCAGTGCAGCCAGACGTGCTTTACAGACTTTGTCTCACGGACTTTGGCCACGTTGTCAGGAGAGGCCAGTCCGTGGAGAAGGACATGGTGTGCTCAGTAAAGCTGAGGGGCAGCGAAACAGAGGAAGGCCCTCGAGGAGATGGTGGACACGCGGCTGTGGCCGTGGAGACGGTGGATACACAGCGACTTTGAAAGCGGGGAAACCAACCCCCCACCCTGTGAGAAGTCCTGGCCCCACTCACCACGGCGGCGGCGGTGTCGGCGGCCAGGGAGGCCCAGCTGAGGAGCAAGGTGAGCAGCGCACAGCACAGCAGCCTAGGAGACAGAGCGACTGAGCTGTGGGCGCTCGCTGGAGGCTGGTGAACAGGCACCGGTCTGTGGGCTGTCACCACCCCGTGGGCCTCACGTGCCGGGGGGCAGAGGCGGCTTGAGGCCAGAGTGCCCTCGCCCCAGTCCAGCCCTCCTGGGCCCCAGACTCCTGCAGGATCTGGAGGCCACCATGGTTCTGACCCTCACAGCCAAGCATGCTAGCTGCTAGCGTAAAGTGACCAGACCTCCCGCTTTTAAACAAGTTTTCCCTGCGTCCTACAGCGTCTTAAAAAAGTCTCGATTTTTGGAAAGAATGCATGACAAGCTAGGGAACGGTGGGAGAACAGGAAGGGAATATACTCCCTCTCCCCCCTCCTCCCCCACTCCCGGTCAATGGTATTCCGCTTTACCAATGTTAAAATCCGGTCACTTTATGCTAGGGGCCCCCAGGAGTCCCATGCGTGGGGCGTCCCTCCCAAGGATCTAGGGACACCCAGCAGAGAGAATGAGGAGGGGGCAGAGGGAAGACCCCCCTCCCTGGCTGGTTCCTTCCTGGGCACTGAGGGCTGGTCAGGAAGAGGCGGGGCCTGTGTGTCACTCCCGCCCTCTCCAAGGCTACTCACATGGCTAGTAGACACCTGGAGCGCTTGGCCAGTCCCAGGCAGGCCATGAGACAGATGGCCACGTCCAGGACGAAGAGCAGGAGGTAGGACAACCACCTGGGGGAAGGGGTGGCAGTCAGGGGATGTGGGGCAGGGCGTCCCCCATGCCAGTCACAGACCCAGAGAACAGCCACTTCCCCCCCCCACCCCCACCCCTAAGGCGCACGGACCCGTCCCCACAACACAGTCCGAGACAGCAACTCAGCAGGCTGGGCACAGTCCCCCCCCCCGCCCCAGCCTGAAGGGTCTTCTGGGACCCTGCCCATCCCTGCCTGGACCAGGGAGCTCGAGGCTATGCCCACACCAGCAGCAGTCAGTCGGATTGAACGCAAAGACTCTGGTTCCAGATCTCTGTGCTCGGGCTACCCTGGTGAGCTTTGTGAACCTTGGGCACGCACGGATTTCGCAGAGGTGATGGTTCTGTAGGCCCAGGTCTCGCCCTAAAGCTTCCCATGAGGCCCCTTTGCTTCTATATCCCCGACTTCTGCTGCTCCCTTTTTCCCTCTAAGGAACACTTTAGCAGTCCTTCTTCCACGATAGGTCGGTTTGTCCTGCCAGTGGTCCCCGGTCCTTTCAGCTGTCGTCGGCAGCACCACAGTGCACCCGCCCTGGCTCCTCAGTGGCCTTTCTTAGTTCACCACCCCACCCCACCCCCAACGCCCTTTCCCGACACACGGACATGGAAAGCAGCAGCATGGAGTCTGTGAGCTCTGGCCTGGAAGCTCAGCAGCGCATTGGGAGATAGGCCTGGTGGCCTGCTTCTGCAAGGTCCCGCCATGCAGACCCTCGGCGGTGAAGTGCTTCTCTGCCCACACGGCCCCCGTGAACTGGAAGTGGCTTGAGAGCCACTGAGGAAACCCCCGTGGAGTGGGAGGAAAGGACCTCGGAGGAGCCTGGCCATAAGTCCCAGGTGGCCCAGTGTTGCCGGAAAGAGAGTGTCTCTCCTAGAGGAACAGGGGCTGTCCGGACGTGGCCTGCTGGTCTCCCACGTCATTGCCAGGTGTGCCGATTCTGACTCACTGGGACCCTGCTGGCAACAGAAGGACATAACTGCCTGGTGTCTGAGCCCATTCTTGCAGCCTGTGTGACCCGAACACACACACACACACACACACACACACACACACACAGAGGCTTTCTCTTTGCCGCTGACCCCAGGTCTCACACCATGGAGGGTGGGTCCCTCTTTTTCGGCTTCTCCAAGCCCAGGCTGAAGGAGGAGGGTGGACTTAGTGCCTGGGGCCACCGGCACCCCAGCCTGATTAGCTGCTCCCTGGTGGGCTGGTCTGAGGGGCAGCACACTGGACAGAGCAGGGTGCTGGGCCAGACAGGCACTTCCCTCTGCCACAAAGGAGGGAAGTCTTTTGATCACATTGTTCTTGATGCTGGAGCCAAGACAGTTGTCCGGCCTGTCCACCTCACGGGGCTTTCCGCCTCCACACAGAGGGGGTGAGGATGTGTGACTGCGGGGGGCAGGGGGGTGGGGAGCGGAGCTAGCATGGGTAGGAGCATGGTGGGGCTCACCCAGGAGCACAGACTTTACCACTTGAAACTTCAGGCCCAAAGAAGGGGTCTGATCCAAGCCCTCACCCTCAGCACAGGGTGGAGTTGCCCCCCCTGGCTATGCACCACTTGGGGTCCCAGGAAAGTCGGGGGTGGTGGCGGCTGTGAGGTCAGAGTGGAATGTGAGATCAGCAAGGAGTTTACTTAGGGTCAGAACTGGCGCCCTCCCCATGTGAAGATCCCATTCCATGGGCAGGAGCGCCAAGCCCTTCCCAGTCTGGCAGGCGCTCTAGGACAGGCGCTCTGCCTGCAGGCCCACAGCAACTCCAGGCTCCTCGCCAGGACTCCGCGGCTTCAGGTCTCCCCTGGGAAGCCGTCCCCCCTCTCTCCCCTGCAGGAAACCCAGCCAGGGTCTCCCCGATCCGCCTCACTCAGTGCGCTGCTCTGCACCCACGCCTCCGGGAACAGCAGTTCCTGGAAACTGTCAGGGGAGAGCTCGGATGACAGCTGCATGCGACTGCTAACTGAGAACTTAACTCTGGAGCTGCCCCTCTGTCCTGTACAATCCTTGCCCCTTCCTCCCCCACGGCAAATCTTTTGAAGGTAACCCTCTCCTGTCTTCTAGCGGCTTCAGCTCGGCCAGAAAACATAGAGGGGAGGCTGCCCTGAGACCCAGCGACAGCCAGTTCAGATCCAGGCTGCTCTGATAAAGCCAGGCGCGTTGCAGTTTGGTTCCCTGGGAGTGCATGTCCAGGTCCCACCCATGGAGGGCTTTCTGAGGCTGCATGTTTCTCTGGGAGCAGGCAGCCTCATCTTCCTATGGTGGGGCGGTGTGTGGATTTGAACCAGCGGCCTTGCGGTTGGCAGTTCAAAGCTTAGCCTGTGGTGCCACCAGGGTTCCGGTGGCCTTCTGTGTATGCGATATAACAACGTTTGACGAGGGGCAGAGAGCTGAGCGTGACCGCCGGGGGCCCAGAGACAGGGCGTGAGCCTGTGCTGATGGGCGAGCCTGGAAGCCAGCTTTGTTTCCAAGAAATGCAGCCTCTGCACAGCTGGAGGTGGGGAGTGGGAGCTGTATAGACCCTCCCCCACCCCTGGAAACAGCTGTGTGTACGGTTTCCCATGACTGCCGGTCAATGAGCTCTGCTTCCACTTAGCAGCTCCATTCAGTCTCTTGCATCCTCTCGCCAACAGCAAGGAGGAGGGGGAGAGGCGGAGGGGAGGAGAGGGGAGAAGTGGGAGGGAAAGGAGGGAGCGAGGAGGATAAGGAGAGATAGAGACCGAGACAGGCAGAGACAAGAGGTGGGGGAGTAGGGGAGACGAGGAGAGGGAGGAGGGTGTGCCCCTCCTGAATCGGGATGGTGTCTGGCTAGAGTTCCGCCGTGGTCCCTGAGGTGGGGTCTGAGAATTGGCTGCCAGAAATATGGAGTGCGTTGTGCAATGTGGCTGATAAAGATCCAGACCCTGACCAACAGCTCCAGGAGCCATGTATTTGCCCAGCGCAGGGGGAGGGGCCCCGGTGCACCCAAGGGTGCCACCCAAAGCCGGGATGCCGCAGTCTGCAGCCCATCCCCCCACCTCGCGGCAGCACCTGATCACCCAGGTGTACAGCCCCCCAGACTTGGTGTCCAGTGTGCTACATGTGGGTGGGGCGGTGACCTACGCCCGAGAAGGGACCTGGTGTCAGAGACGGCTCTGTCCTGCCCTGTCTGTGGCTGTGAGTTGGCATTGCCTTGATGGGCACGGGCAGAGGGGATTCTGGGTCCACTTCAGGTTCTAGGACCACCAGGTTGGCGATCCGAATCCACTCGGCGGGGCCTCGGAAGCCAGGCCTGTGCAACCACGAGGCCCCGCCCAGCCGGCCCGGAACGCGGGCGCACGGTGGGTGTGGGGGGGAGTCGCGTGCCCCTCGCCCTCACGTCACCTGTAGTACTCCACGTAGCTGGTCTGGTCGGCCACCTCGGTCAGCACGGCGGAGACGTTGCTCCACTGAGGCAGCCCCGCAAGCTGCGCCGTGATGGTGGCGGCCATCTGCTGCAGGAACCTCAGCGCCTGGATGTAGTCTCCACGCGCTGCCAGCATCTCTCCCAGCCTTGCCAGGTGCTGCTCGAGTCCCAGCTGCATATTCTGGGTGGTTCCAGCAACCTGGGGTGAGGGGAGTAGAGCAGGGGTCCTTGTGACCGTCCGAGGAGGAGGAGGAGGAGGAGGAGGAGGAGGAGGAGGAGGAGGCAGCGAGGGGACAGGTCCTAGTTGGGGCTCTGGGGAAGCAGGCCCTCACAGGGGCAGAGGAGGGCTGCTGCTCCTGCCGAATGGACGGCCAGCCCCCTCCTACCCCAAGAATGGGTGCCCCCCACCCCAGGCCTTCACACAGGCCTTATGGTCCTCAACCTGGGCGGAAGGCTCAGGTCTGGACCTGACTCCCCTGTTCAAGGGTCACACTATTAAGAGAGCTAGATGGCCGAACAAGAATGCCGGGAGCCCTGGACACCATCACGGGTTTCTTCCCAGAAGACACCAGCAAGCTAAGGCACCTCCCGTGACTTTCTGTAACCGCCCCTCCCTCCCACCCCCAACTCCAAACTCACTGCCATGGAGTCGACCCTGATGCTTAGTGACCCCACAGGATAGGGTAGACCTGCCCCTGTGGGCTTGTGAGACGGGAACCTCTTCATGGGGACTGACAGCCTCCTCTTTCTCACTTGGGGCGGCTGGTGGCTTCGAACCGCTGACCTGGTGGTTGGTTAGCAGCCCAACCGGTAAGCCACCAGGGCTCTCACAAACTTGTGGCAGCACGCTGAAACGGTGTGAGACACTGGAAGAGCGACTCGCGGGGGACACGGGGACACGCAGTGAGCACACGCTGTTGGGAAAGTGACAGTCCTCAGTCTTGCTCCAGGAAGGGTGACTTAAGACTTTGTTATTGCTGGCTTTTGTTTTTCTTTTTAAAGGCTGCACTTTCTGCAAAGTGTGAGGATGCAATGAGGTCCATCTTGTTTCCTTGCAGGTTCTCTTTTTCATGTCGTTGGGCGTCACGGAGTCGGCTCTGCCCCCAGTGGCCCTTGGCAGAACAGACCCAAACACGGCCTCGTCCCGAGAGGATGGGTCTTCTGCCTGGGCCCGTGGTTGCAGCCGCTGTGTCCATTCCCTCCCCTTGAGGGCCTTCCTTTTTCCACTGCCCGTCGCTTTCCCAAGCTTGATGTCCTTCTCCACACACTGGCCTCTCCTGATAACAAATTCCAAGGACATTAGATGGTGTCTCCTTGTGCTTGCCTCGAAGGAGCACTCCGACTGTATTTATTCCAAGACAGATTTGTTTATAGCGCCGAGAAGGAACCTGCTTAGATTTCGGAGTTCCTCTGCTGCTACCTCGTATGCCCCGCCCTACCTGTCTGCCAGAGGAGCCCTGGTGGTTGGTGGTGTGGACTGTCAACCACAAGGTCAATGGTTCAAGCCCACGAGCCGGTCTGCAGAAAGAGGAGGCTTTGTACTGTAGTGCAGTCTCGGAAATGTGCAGGGGCAGCAGTTCTGCTCTGTCCTCTAGAGTCCCCACAAGTCGGGGTTCACTCGACAGCAGTACGGGGTTTTTTTTGGAGCCAGAAGGAAAAGGCTTCTCTGTAAAGCTGGTGGGGGCTCTGAGAGCTCTGAGGAAGCTGACATCACGGGCAGGTCCTGGGGCCGCTGAGGGCCTAGGTAGGGGACCACAGGTGGAAGTCAAGGCTGCCCCTGGACGCTCCTGTTTCCTCCACCCCGACCCTGGAGCACCCATCCTTGTCTGGGTGGCCCAACAGTTTCCTGTCCCTTGGCTGGGTCTGGAGGGCACAGAGGTCAGTGGATTCTGAGGAAGACACCCGTCTGTTTAAGGGGAGGGACATGCCCTGAGCTGTTTGGCACACTAGCGGGACCTGGCACTGCGGGCTTCTGGGAGAGGTGCCATGTCGCTGGAGCAAGTGGGCTCACCAACACCCCCCCCCTGCCTCGGTCATTGCCGGCTCCTGATGACTTCGGCTGTGTTACCATAGAGGTAGAGCGAAGCTCCTGGGGTAGTTACATCATTCCATGTCAACTTGGAGATAGCTGAACATGCAGGGATGCCCTCAGGACCAGTGGGGAGAGTGGCGAGACTGGGAGGGTAGAGGGAAGGGGCGGTAGAAGAGGGAACCGACGACAAGGATCTACATAGAACCCCCTCCCTGGGGGGACGGGCAACAGAAAAGTGGGTGAAGGGAGACATCGGGCAGTGTAAGACATGATGAAATAAGAATAATTTATAAATTATCGAGGGTTCGTGAGGAAGGGGGCACTGGGAGGGAGGGGAAAGTTGAGGAGCTGATACCAAGGGCTCAAGTAGAAAGAAAGTGTTTTGAGAATGATGAGGGCAACAAATGTACATATGTGCTGGACATGAGAGGTGTGTGTATGGATTGTGATGAGAGTCGGATGAGCCCCCAATCAAATGATTTATCTATCTATCTAGCTATACATACATATATTTATAGATGGTGATAAGCGATGTATGAGCCCCCAATAAAATGATTTAAGAATAATAAAAAAAGTGCCAGGATGGTATTCAACCCATCAGTCACAGCACAGCCTGATGGGCATGACCTCATAAGGAGGGTGGGTCCTGGGAACCTCCCCCTCTCCCTTCCTGCGGGTCACTTGGCGACCGGCCAGAGCCACCGACTGCCCTTGGATCCATAGGACCCTGCACCCACCGGCCTGTGCTCTGCCTGCACTCTGCATGGCTGCCTGTGGCTGCGGGAGTCCCATGAGGGACTGATGGCCCAGTGTCGGGGCTGTGGACCTCAGTCGGATGCTCTCCTGAGGTAGGAAGCTTCTTGCTATCAAGCCCATTCTCACATATATGTGAGTGTCCCTGGATCGGCTTCTCTGGTCAGTCAGTGCTGACGCAGCTCCACGGGCAGTTGTTGAGAAGCGCATAGCCTGGGCTTCCTTCCAAGACGCCTGGGGTGGACCTGAGCTGCCTGTCTTTAGTTAGCGCTGAGCACACGGACTCTTCCCACCACCCAGGGAGCCCAGAGCTCGCTGCTGCAGAGTGCCTTCACACCACCCAGAACCAAGGCTCCTGCAGCCCTGAAACCCCAGGCTCGCCCCCGGAGCCTCCGCGGGGTCAGCATGTTGGCCTTGGAGAGGGAAAGAAGGCCTTTGTTCTGAAGCGTACGCTGAACCAGGGCACACAACTGGGGTGCGTGCGTGCCTGTGTGTGGGCACGTGTGCGTGTGTTCACGCTAATTCTCATCCCACAGCCTCCAGTTTCCAGTTTGGGAAAACCAAACCAAAGCCCCAGCCACTGAATCACCTCTGACTCACAGGGCCCTGTAGGACGGGGTTGAATGGTCCCTGTGGACTTCCGAAACTGCAGTGCTCTCCAGGAGCCAGGAGAAGGGCAGTGCCACAGCGACAGATCAGTGCTAAGGTCACCAACCAATGCGCACCTGGTGACACTCTGGCTCTGCCAGGCCAGGGGGACTTCACAGGGACTTGGCGGCCCTTGCCATATGCTTTGCACTCAGACTTCCTGATTCCGGGAGGGAGAATGACTCTTTGTTTTGTTTCTCCGTGTCTGCGGGCTGGCCTCTTCCTGCCAGTGCCTGGTTCTCAGAAGCGATGGGCCTTAGAGAGTCAGGGCCAGGGGCCGGGGTGGAGTGGGGGTGGGAGTGCTGCTTTTGTGGGGGATGGAGGTCAGTGGAAGCGGCGCCCATCACTGGTGGCGTCTACTCTGACTCATGGTGACCTGGAGGGCAGGCGTGAACTGACCCATTTCTGGGTGTCCAACGCTGTCGTCTTGACACGAGATCCCTCAGTCTTTCCTCGGTGGAACAGACCTCTCAGCAGCCGAGTGCTTAACTGCCGTGCCACCAGGCCTCCTCTGATCACTCAGTGTCACCTCAGGAACCTCTTCTTTGAGATTTAAGAAGATGACGATGTGCACAGTGTTTTGGGACCGGTGCTGTGCCTACACGATAACGCTGTGTGCACAGAATCAGGTCACGAGTCATATTGTTACGCCTGCCTCAGAGGGGTGCCTGTGAGATCAGTGGTTCAAAACCACCAGTCGCTCTGTGGGAGAGGGACGAGGCGTCCTGCTTCTATAACACATTCCAGCCTTGGAAACCCACAGGGGCGGTTCTAGCCTGTCCTATAGAGTAGCTATGAGGGAGAATGAGATGGTGGCTCCAAGAGGTGGGATTCCAGTCGGCTTCTGGACAGATTGGTAACCCCAGGCGTGGGGGTGAAGGGGACAGTGCTACTCTGTCCCCTAGGGCCACCAGGGGTCAAACTGACTTGATGGCAGCAGTGCGTGCGATCAGAAACCCACGGGAGGTACAGATCGTACCATCTGGCTGCTGACCACGAGTTAGAGACGCCTCAGAAGAAAGGCCTGGCGAGTTACAGAAAAACCAGCCATGCAAACCCTGTGCAGTGAGACCCCTGGACACAGCCAGTTCCCCTGAGCAGAGACCCCTGGGGCACAGTCCCCCTGGGTCTCTGCGTGGGGACCAGTTGCCTGACGACGGATGGGGTCAAGGGGAGAGGAGAGGGCTTGGACAAGGATCCCCAACCACTGCCCACAGACTCATGCACTTCTTCTCACCCAGCTCCATCCACCTCTTACCCGGAACTGGAAAAAGCCAAGGACCCACGACTTGGCCTCCTCTTTCCTCCCGCCTGTCTTCCCACCGGAAACAACACAAAGTAACGAAATGCAATCCAGAACGGAACTGGGCTGCTCCACCCATGCCTTAGGGTCCCAGTGCACCGTCTTGCAGGGTGGGACTCCCCACCTCCTACAGAGGCACAGGTATGAGGCCTCCTATCTGGGGCAGGGCCGAGGGGGCAGATGGTGGAGGCGCTGTCCCATGGGACCCAGCAGTGATGCTCAGGACGGGACCCCCAACCAGCGGTCCCTTACAGCGCACCCCCAGGGAACCATGGTGATGGGTTGGGAGGCTGGGGGGTGAGGCACTGGAGGTAAAGGTGCACCCCACCACCCACCGCACCTGTGCTGCCATCAAATGGGTTTCAAGTCAGAGCCCCACCCCTACCCCCCGGGCAGAGTACAACTGTCTCCGTAAGTTTCCCAGACAGGATAGGAACTCTGGGTACACACTGGTTAAAGCACCCTGCAGAGAAACACGAGTTGGGGGAGGCAGCGTTCTGGAAACCCCCGGCTGCAGTTCCTGTCCTGTCCCACAGGGCCCGCCACTGAGCCAGCGCCAGCTTGCTGGCAACGCTGGCTTGGTGTGGGCTTGTTTGATCACCTGGTGAGTTCACACTGGTTAGGCCAGTGCCTAGGAGCAGCCCCAGCCCCAGGCCCAGCTTTTGGCAGTACCAGGACCACCTGCGATCTTGCTACACTAGCAGTCCCTTAGCCCGCCCCGAGCGCGGCTGAATCAGCACCTCTAATGTGGCCATTGAAGGGTGTTTCCAGGGGAAGGTGGTGTCTGTTCAAGTCTGCCACCCTCCATGAGGCTGAGCCCCACCTGTCGGAGGTGGGCGGGGCAGACAGGCCAGGGGATGAAGGTCACCGGGGACAGAGGGTAAGGCAGATCGTGAACTCAGACCGGAAGGCTGCTAACTGCTCACCTTAGGGCAGCGCCTTCCCCCGGGTGCCCAGTCTCAGCGTCCCGGTGGCTCTCAGGCCTGCAGTGGGCACGGAGAGTGTGGCTGAGAGGACCTGGCCACTACCACCTGGCCTGCCAACCCTCGACCGAAACCCAGGGGCAGCTGAGAAAGCTGAGACCCCCGGGTGAGTTACTGGTGGCCAGACCCCTTCCCTGTGTGGGCAGTGGGGGGAACTGAGTCCTGGGGCTCCCCATGTGGCCCCACGGCCTGTCTGACCCCCTGAGGCCCAGCGCTGGTGAGGCTGGAAGGCACAGGGGCTCAGAGGAGGGGGCTGATTCCAGGTCTGAGCCGGCTTGACAAGTGCCGGCAGCCACCTGCCCCATACCCACGCCCCTCTCCTCCACACAACAATTAGGACAATTATTATAATGGGTCATTATGGTAATCACCCATTTGGGGTGCACTTTGTAGCTTACAAACCCTGGTCAGAGACATTATATGGTGTCATGAATCAGCTATGCTGGCTTCCCCTCAGAGCCAGATGGGGTGGCAGAGGGTGGGGGCAGCTGGGCACTCTACACGGTGGTGTGGGGAAGCCATGAGTGGGTCTTCACAAGGGCATGGGGGCAGGGGGGAGCAGCGCAGGCCCTGGAGCCCGCCAGGCCTCGGGGTAGGTGAACCTCGCCCGAGAGTCTCCTATTTCCCTGCTTAATTCCCATCCAAGGGAGTGAGGCCTGTGCCCCATCACGCTCCCCCTGCACTGCACTGCACTGCCCCCCATTAAAAAGCTATGGGAGGGGGCTGAGCCCCAGTGGCGTAGTGGTTGTGCGCGGGACTGCGGCCCACTGGGACGGAGGTTCAATTCCAGCAGTGGGGCTGGGCCTCCTACTCCCACCACCGGAAAGCAGTGATGCCCCCCCCCCCAAAAAAAAAAAAAAGCTACGGGAGGTCTCTCTCTCTCAGCCTCTTGGGCTGGGGTGCCAAAGACAAATGTCAGATGACTAGCCTGGTAGTGTCAGGGATTGGGCGTTGGGCTACGAAGCACAGGGTTGGTGGTTCAAGCCCATCAGCTGCTGTGTGGGAGAAAGATGAGACTGTCTGGTCCCATGAAGACCTCTGAAGCCGGAAAAGCCACCTAGAGACTCCTGCCAGTGCTGAGATGCTTGAGAAGCCAGAGAGAAGCCCCTGCCAGCGCTGAGATGCTTCTACCACCACGGGATACTCAAGACTCTGCGCCCACTGGCCTGTGATTGTCCTGGAGTCATTGCATGTGCTTCGTGAGCCTGAAGAGGACTTTATAGATTGCTGTAGGACAGATGGGCTAATGTCGATCGGACTTCTGACCTTGGACTGGACGGGGCTGGGATGTTTCCTCTGTGTTCAATTGCTCTTGAATATAAAGCTCTTTCTTATACACATGAGTGTCTGTGGATTTGTTTCT
>PVJH01017477.1:0-47711 GCA_004026705.1 Nesogale talazaci | reverse complement strand
CTCCACCTATGTAGTAGCTCCACTCTCACCACTGGCTCTGAGGGGTTCATCCGTCCTGGGTTCCTTGTATTTCCAGTTCCCATCTCTACCAGTGTACCTCCTCCAGTCTCGCTGGATTTGTAAGGCAGAATTGGGACCATGATAGTTGTGGGGAGGAAGCCTTCAGGAATTAGAGGAAAGTTTTATGCTTTATCGCTACCTCACTGTACCTTGACTAGCCTGTCTCCTCCCCACAACTCCTCTGTAAGGGATGTCTGTCCAGTTGCCCACAAGTGGGCCTTGAGTCCCACCCTGCCCTCCCCTCATTCTTATTGATGCGATTCTTGTTCTTTGATGTTTTGATATCTGCTCCCTTTGACCCCTCATGATCACACAGGTTGGTGGTGTGCTTCTTCCATGTGGGCTTTGCTGCTTCTGTGCTAGATGGCCACTTGTTCACCTTCACCCTTTTAAGATTCCAGATGCTTTATCGTTTGGTGGCTGGGCACCATCAGTTTCCTCTACTCTGTTTGCCTCTGCACCCGTTTGTCCTCAGCCATCATGTCAGGAAGGTGGGCACGTAATGATACGATGTTTGTTCTTTTATGCCTGACACCTGGTTCTTTCCACACCTCATGGCCTCACAGGCTGGTGTGCTTCTTCTATGCTAGAGTTTGTCACTCCATTTAATCATTCTCAAGCTTTAAGACCTCAGATGCTATATCTTTTGATAGCCGACTACCATCAGCTCTCTTCACCACTCTTGCTCATGTCCCCGCCTGTCCTCAGTGATCATCTCAGGAAAGTGCATACACAGTGATACAGTTTTATCCTGTTTGATGCCTGAGACCTGATCCTTTTGGCCACACTTGCTGGTGTGCTTCTTCTGTGTGGACTTGGATACTTCTCAGCTACATGGCTGTTTCTTTATCTTCAGGCTTTGAGATTCCGGACTCTATATCCTTTGATATCTGGGTGCAATCGGTTTTCTTCACCACATTTACTTATGCACCTATTTGACTTCGGTGATCATGTTGAGCCAGTGAGCAAGCATCGTGGAATACCAGATTCGTGGAACAAAATGTTCTTGCATAGAGAGAATGCTTGGGTGGGGCCCAAGGTCCAGCTGTTACCTTAATACTAAACCTATACCTATATGTACCTGAATTTCTTCCCACCTTATCATAGATAATTATATTTACATATATAGATGCCTGTCTTTAGGCCTCTATAAGTGCTCTTTGCTTTCTCGTTCCTTCCTCTATTTCCTTCTGCCTTCCTGCTGTCCCACCGTCATGTTCAGCCTTCATTTGCATTTCAGAACTTCCTCTCTGTTACATTACCCATACTTTGGACCTCCCAGGCCTCCCATACCCTCCTCGCCACCGATTGCAGATTACTTGTTGTTCTCCCGTCCCTGAGTCTGTCCATGCCCCCCTTCCTCATCCTCCTCCTCCATGTCTGCCAGGAACCATCGGTCCATTTGTTCTCTCCTCCCGACTATCCATCCAGGAGTGTTCCCTTCTTAATTCAGTCCATTTTGGGTGTTCAGACCGCATTGCCTTTCCACCACGTGACCTCCAACATGTCCTCTGTCCATTATCCTTTCACTGCTTCCTTAGGGAGACAGTGTGACAAGTGCTGTTGTTGTTGGCCCAGTCCTTCTCTGGCTTAGGTCCCCACTGGGGCGTAGTCTTCTGAGCATCCTGGGCAGAGATTGGGCCAGCGTGGGGGCCAGACCAACTCTCTTTCTTTTCTTCCATTTCCACTTGTCTCCATGTGGGTGTGGCATGCCGCCCCTCTCCACAACCTGTTCTCTGCCACACCCACTTCCAGTGAGGGAGTCAGTCTGGCTCTGATTATGGCTGGCCCTGTGGCTCTCTCTTTTCATGCCTCCTTCCATGTGTCCTCGCTGTCCTCACGGTTGGGTGCTTCATGGTAGGATCTGCATGCCCACTCCAGCTTCTGTGGAGATAAGACCCGTACTCTCCCCCTGGGTGGGTTAGTGCCTTACTCTCTCCATTATCCTTTAACTTTTGAACCCCCTTTTTTTCTCCCTCCAGCCTCCATCCTTATCCCTTACTGTGCTGTACCCAACATGTACCTCCCTGGGTTTGGTCCCACCTTATCCCCTTTCCTCAAATCTCTAACCAACTGTTATATTATAGGAGGCTGCTCTTCTCTACCTATTGTATTGATTACACTTAACTCAGGGAATTTATGTTGTACATCTCCTTTTGTGATTGACTGACTTTGCTTAGCATAATTTCCTCCAGCTCTTCCCATGAGAAGACATGTTTCATATGCTCATCAGTACTTTTGAGTGAAACATAGTACTCCATTGTGTGTATGTGCCAGAGTTTGCTGATCTACTCATCTACTGATGGAAATTTAGATTGTTTCCAACTCTTTGCCATAGTGAATTGCACTGCAGTAAACATTGGCGTGCATACCACGGACTGTGATTTATTTCTTACCTCCCAGAAGTGTTCCTATTTTGCCACATCCCCTCCAACATTTGTTGCTCTCCGATTTTCTGATTTGGGCAAAAGTGTTAGATGGTATCTCATAGTTTTTTTGATCTGCATTTCTCTGATGGCTAATGATCGGGAGCATTTTCTCATGTTATTGGCCATATGGATCACCTCCTTAGTGAAACTTCTTCTTAGTTCTTTTCCCATTTCTTCAAAGGGTTAACTGATTTCCTCTTTTTGCAGGCAAGGAGGTGGGTATTGTAGATTTTCATAATAAGCCCTTTGTCTGTTGAGTCGTTGCTAAAAATCCTTTCCAAGTGTGTGGGTTCCCTGGTTACCCTCTCAGTAAAGTCTTTTGATGCACACAGGTGTTTTATTCTTAGTAAGTCCCATTTTTCAATTTCAGCTTCTCCTGTGTATGTCAAGGTGCCTAATTTTACCACAAAAACTGCATTAAAAATGTGCTGAAAACCTTGGCTTATACATGACTATATATGGTATTAACTGAAGAGTACTTTTCTGAACACTTGGAGGGAATTTGAGATGGGACTGAGGTGAATAGGTATATAGTAGAGAGGAAAGAATATTTAATTTGATGAATAGCTGTCTGCAAAGGAGGGGTTCAGGAGATGATCCCAGGTGATGCTGTGAGCTAGGCATCAGGCTGCTACCCTAAAGATTCAGAGAAACCCTTGACAGGGTCACTATGGTCCAAATTGACTCAGGGCTGTGGGTTTGGGGTCAGCTGTTGAAAGGAATGTGGTGGTTTCCTTTGGTGTTTGCGTACCTTGCAGATACTCTGGATGTGGTTCCTTACCATGGCAGAAAAAAGAATTTCACAATAAAGCAAGTCACACACTTTTTTTTTTGTTTTCCACTGCATGTAAAATTTAAGCTTATAAAATACTTGAGTCTATTCACTTTGTGATAAAGTTATTAAAAAGAATAAAAATTGTGAGAATGATCAAAAGGTGACAACATGAACTGAACACACGCTATTGAAAAAAAAAAGGTGCCCATACAATGTATGAGACTTGCCTTCCTGACACAACCACTAAAGACTAAACGAGTGCATAAGCAAACGCAAAGAAAGCTGATGGTGACCAGCTATGAAAAGAAACAGCATCTGGGGTTATAGAGGCTTGTAGTTAAACAAGTGTCCACCTAGCAGGAGCAACAAACCCCACACTTGGAAGAAGCACACCACCTTGTGTGATCATAAGATGTCGATGGGAATGGGTATCATAAATTCAAGAACAAGCAAAAACATTGACATGCGGAAGCATGGACTAAAGAGGAGACCCCAAGCCCACCATATGATTGGTCAGTTTCTCACAGAAGGGCCAACAGGAGGGAAGATATATCCAGCATACAGGATATGTAGCTATCCTCAAGTTCATTAATATTTCCTCCCTTTACTATTGTAGTTCCCGGTTTGCCTCATTAATCCTGTTAGACCCATGTATATCCATTCATATAATGAAGATCGCCCGATGCATGAAATCCAAGATAGATAAACCCATCAGAAATAGTAATGAGAGCGACAATTCCCTGGGGGGCATGCGGAGGAAAGGAGGAACTGATAAAAAAGATTGACTGTATAATCCTCAATGGGAATGAAAAACAGAATTGTAGGTGAACGGATATATTGGATGGTGTGAGATATGGCAAAAATGATCATTATTATATAAGAATAAGGATTCCTGGGGGAAGACATGAAGCCCATAGCCTTGCCTGATGTAGGATTGCCACCAATCATCAGGTTGTCCAGTGCTCACTGTGAGGCACAGTACAGTGAAGCATAATAGAAACAAGACGTGCCTGACAGCCCCCACCCCCCCCCCCCCGCCGTTCCCTTCTCAGGCGGCCTCTGTAAAATACATGATTAATGTTCCTTGTCTACATCTGTTTAGGACTTTGAGGCCCTATTTGAAGTCAATAAGGAGTCGTGGGTGGTGCAGTGGTTAAGGACACTACTACAGTGATTTCTTATCACGTTACTAGTTGAATATCTGTTTTAGTCGTTCACTTCCTTTGTCTTTTTTTAGCTCGTGTAGCAGTGGCTCAAAGCAGTTCACTCAACCTCTTTGCAAACCGGGATGTGGAGCTAGAACAGAGAGCCATGCTGCTCAAAAGACTAGCATTTGCTATCTTTAGCAGTGAAATTGACCAATATCAGAAATATCTTCCAGACATACAAGGTAAATCATGGAAACCCTTTTATTTTCTGTCTACCAAGCTTGCTTTTTTGGTTCCTTGGAGACTGCTTTCCTTAAGCTGTAAGTTGGAATGAAGTAACATCAAATACAGATAATTTGCCTGAGTACCTGTTACATTAAACTGTCGCCAGTATTGAAAGGGTATAGAGCAGCAGTTCTCAACCTGTGGGTCGCGTTTGGGGGTCGAATGACCCTTTCACAGGGGTGGCCCGATTCATTAAAGGAACAAAATTGCAGTATGAACCAGTAACAAGAATTGTGTCGTTGGAGGTGGTCACCACAACATGAGGAACGGTATTAAAGGGTTGCATCATTAGGAAGGTTGAGAACCACTGGTGGAGCGTTTTAAAACTTGCCTAATTGAGGCCTCAGGAATTCATGTTTGAGGATGAGCTATGAAGAGTGCTTTGCTGCACACAGATGTTAACATCTTATTGCAGACTGGAGTTTGAACCCTTAAGGACAGAACCAAAACATGGGGAGAGCCTAAGATTTGGGCTCGATCAATAGTTGGGGTGGGGGCTGCTGTTCACAGTATGCACGCGAGCATAAGGCAACCCAAATACCTGGTGAGGCACCTAATTTTACCAGAAAAGGTGCTTAAAAACGCTGAAAAGCTCAGCTTATACGTGAATATACGCAGTAGTTTTTGATCACATTCAAAAGATTTTGGTGACACTTTGTATGCAGAAAGACTACAGTATTTATAATCAGCCATGTCACCCATAGCTGCACAATGGGAAGAACAAATGTACGCAGAGCAGAAGTATTCCCAGCCAAACAGACCACCCTTTGCTGCAACGTTGTGCTAGCGTAGCGTCAGCCTCGGCAACCAGCATGCGGCTGGCCTTTGAAGACAGATGACATTTCTCTCATGAGGTCACTTCTCCTCTCCCAGAAGACATAGGATACCTTTTTTCCTAATGCTGAATGTTTAATGTCAAATATATGATGTACACACAGTATTTTTGTTTTATACTTTTATTTTTTAAGTTGACCTAATTATTGTTGGTCAGAATGTCCACTGAGCAATGTTAATCTCTTTCCCATCTTATCATAAATACAGAAGCCTAAAGTAAGCATTTTAAAATTTATGCAGCATTTGACACAATTTAATTATAAGAAAATGATGTTTGTATTTTGTCTTTGTATCTTTAATTTCATATCCCTATTAGTTTATTTTGATTATTATATGTTGAAAGTATCCATCTTCAGCAGGTTGTAAATTTTTTAAAAATAAGGTTGCTTACAAAATAAGCTGAGCAGCACCAGTTTAGACGGTGTAGAAAAGGTTTATGTCATAATGATGCAAACTTAAGTGTTAAAAATGTGGCCGCATGTCTTGCAGAGAGATTGGTGGAGAGTCTTCGTTTACCCCAGGTGCCAACCCTTCACTCCCAAGTGTTCCTGTTTTTCAGAGTGCTACTTTTAAGAATGTCTCCACAACACCTGACCTCGCTATGGCCCACCATGATTACAGAACTTGTGAGTGTCTTTGAAGTCAATTAGGTTATAGATCTAAGTTATCAAACAATATGATCATCTATGTTATACTTACAGGACAAAAAAAAATGTTGGAAGAAAACTGAACTCTTATTAAACTAGTTACTGAATTTTTTTAACAGTTGGAAATAATAAACCAAGTCAGATTCCATCTCCCTACAACTTAAACTGTCAAGCAAGCAACCTTGATCACCAATTCCTTGGGAAAATGACTTTATCTCATCTAGTTTTGTTGTCTCCCACATCAAAGGTGTAACTTTTCCATAGGGGCAGGGACTGCTTCCCATCTGCAACAGTCCTGCAGCATCTTCGAGGGTGAGAAGAGATGGCTTAGCTAGATGTTAAATGGATTTTATTTTTTCCATGGCATCACTGCCTCGTTGGGAGTAGGAAACCCAGCCTAGCTCCTGGAGAGCTGCTGCTGGATTTGAACTGTCAACCCTGTGTGTGGGCTGCAGTCCCGCACACGACCACTATGCCACCAGGGCTCAGCCCTCTTAAATGGATTTTTGTGTGTGTGTGGGCATCACTGCCTCTGGTGGTCATGGGCGCTACCCAGTGCTGCTCCTGAGCGCCACCGCTGGACTTGAACTGCCAAGCCCGCGGGCCGCAGTCCCGCACTCAACCACTTACACTACCAAGGCTCAGCCCTGTTAAATGGATTTTTGACGTAAGGCATATGCTCACTCTTGAAGCTAAACGCTTAGCAGCTAAGCCTGCTTCAGAGAGACTTTCACATTGATTCCATGCCCTCCCCAAGAACCAAATATCCCCAAGCCCCACATACACCAGTCATCACCCTTCCCAAACCACAACTCGGGGCATTTGTGTCTAAATGACTGGAAAGGATGCGGGGAAAGGAATTTATCTCTTCATACCAACCATTGTCATTTCCTCACTATCTGTGTATTGTCTTTAACCGTGGCTCTATTCCATCGCAGATTTCTGCCAAGTGAGAAGGATCTACATCGCTAACTGCAGCTAAATATAATTTAATTTAAATATAATTTAAGAGATCATGAAAATGTAGTGTATACTTTGTTTTCATAATTATAAATACAATATAGTGATAACTTGAAAGAGGGATTAAATGTGCAGTATTAATAAGCATTTATTATTTATCCTATGGTTTCCAGGTACAGGTATTTTTACTGATGGAACAAGAACTCACTGCCGATGAAGATATTTCACGGTAATATGTAATTCATTTGTTTCAACATCCAAAAATCACCCCAAAATATTCCTTACCATGTAGTATGATTCTGTCTGTATACTTTAAATATTTAGTGCTTTGTTATCTTTTTGTTTTGTTTTGTTTTTTGGGGGGGGCATCACACCTCTGGTGATCGTGGGCGCTATCCAGTGCTGCTCCTGAGAGCAGCCGCTGGATTTGAACCGCCAAGCCCGTGGGCCGCAGTCCCGCACTCAACCACTTACACCACCGGGGCGCCCCTTTGTTATCTATTTTATCATGTTTTATTACAGTGTAGTGTCATTCACTCATTAAGAATTTAAGGATGGGGCTGAGCCCCAGTGACGTAGTGGTTGAGTGTGGGACTGCAGCCCATTGGCTTGGCAGTTCAAATCCAGCAGCAGCAAGGCTGGGTAGCTCCCATGACCATCAGAGGGCAGTGATGCCCCCCAAAAAAACAAAAAAAAAAAGAATTTAAGGGTGGACTAACCTATTGGTATATTTGACCTTTGACATTTAGATACAAATTTAATTCAAAATTATAGAGCAGAGTTTTAATTAAGCTCCAAGCACCAAGTGCAGTTTTTAAGTCAGGTCTGTTCCCTGAAGTGAAATCCTGCAGCATACAGCAAAACGTATTTGGCAAGTGCACTCCAAGCAAAGTGCCCCTATCTGACTCTATTTTCCAGATGATCCTAGTTTAATATAATTTTATATTCTTATACAGAATGTGTTGCCACATGTAAGGAATTTTTATATAAGCAGGAAGTTTTATACAGAATAATCCATAAGCTTAAAAAGTTCTGAGCAAGAATTTTAATACAACTGAATGTACAAATTAGAAATTTTCTCTAAGATGATTTTTCTTGAATATATTTTATCCTCACTGCTAGCTCAAAAAGTTATCTTTGGTATGAATAACAGCTTTTATTTTCAATGTTTTCCATCTTTCCTGCACTAGGAAACAATAGCCGTGGGTCCCTTGGTAGAACAGTTTTGTACTTAGATTCTGGTGAGGTGTTATTATGTACTGCTTTTTACATTCTAAAAAGGTAATGAACAAAACAAAAATTTTTTAAATCATTTTATTGGGGGCTCATACATGGTTTTTCACAATACATAAATAAGCATACTGTGTCAAGCACCCTCACATGTCCACCAAAACAAATTTTTGATTTGAGAATGGCAAGATGAATTTAGTCAAGACCATGTTTAGCTCTTATTCATACGTTATATGAAAATGATTATTGAAGAATCTTCGCTGATTTCTCAGTCATTATCTTTGAGTGAATGGAGACTTCTGCTGACAACACCTGTCCTGCTTGTAGGACGTCCGGCCCCTCTGTGGCTGGGCTGGAGACCACATACACGGGCGGGAATGGCTTTTCCACATCCTACAACAGCCAGCGCTGGTTGAACCTCTATCTCTCCGCTTGCAAGTTCTTGGACTTGGCTCTGGCATTGCCCTCCGAAAATCTTCCACAGTTTCAGATGTAAGTCAAAGCAAGTGTATTAATTTTTTTAAGTTCATTTGTTTGACACTGACTGATTTTTAAAGTTCTTTATAGAAGTTGAGATACAGATTATTTATTATAATGTAATCATTTTGATAGAAGGATGGGACAGCAGTTATTGGAAATAACTGAGTGGCTATGAAGTCAACCAGCTGAGTACCGAAGCGGAGGGGGAGGGACCTGACTTGGAAGATCAAGCACAGTGGAGATGGACAGTTCAACACAGAGCGATGGAGCGATCCCGTGTGCCGAGTGCGGGGGGGCTGTACCTCGGCAGGCCCCCCGCAGGTTTTCAGAGAATATTAAAACGGACATGTTGGAGAATGGAAGAGGGGCCCGGGTATGCTTACAGAGATATGCATTGGCCTCGTATGTCTGAAACGTTGAAAGCTAGTATTGCAAAAGCAGAACAGGGTGTTGAGAGCAGAGTCTAGAGAAAGCCTAAATCATCGGGTAAGATCTTAAAACACTATATTGTCAAACTTGAGTTTTGTTCTAGGGACCACAGGAAGATATCGAAACTTTTCAAGGACAAGAGTGATGTTATCAGACTTACATTTCAGAAAGCTTACTTTGGCTCTACAGTGTGGAGCAAGGTCTGGAATGGTCAGAACTGGGGTCAAGGATATTTTATGAAGATGATAATAAAGTGAGCTAGGGTGAAGGCAGGACAGAATAGGGGCAAAACTGAGAAAAGCAGTATTTTTCCTTATGCTCAAAATAATCCTTTTGCTCAAAAATACTTGATTTTGAACTGTCTAAAAAAAGTAGGTAAACAATATTAAATGTTTTATCAAAATACTAAAATTGGAGAAATTACAAAATAAATGTCTTCATATAATATAGTTTTAAAAATTGTATAGTAAATACTAAAGTAAGATATCAGGTTTTGCTATATTTAGACATGCGTACATTTTTTATTCAACAGAATGTTAATAGCTGTATCAATTCAGTCCTGCCTTGCTGGTGGTGATGGGGTTTGGGGGGGGTGTCAGGGAGCTCTCTTCTACTTAGTAACTGTATCTATGGCTTGATGAATTTTAGTGGTTGGCTCTCTGTTAAATTTAATGTACACCTGGGCAAATTCAGAGGGATTTTAAGAAGAATTGTCAGAAAATGTTCAAAATGAACTAGGATGCTTATCTTTACAAATAGATACTTATGTACTCTAGGAAAAAAACATAAAATAGTATACATGTGGCACTGACTTTTTAATATTCTATGACAGGAACCCAAAATAAGCTTATTCTCTATCAAAGATAACCATAGCCATCAAGGTATATTCTTAGATAAGGGAGAAAATGTTGTGGCTAGTTTTGTGCCCTACCCTCACAAAACACTTTAATATCATGTCCTTAATGAGCAGTAATTTCAGCTTTGATTACGCATCTCTCTCTTCTGTGCATTTGATTCACATGCATTTAAAAATACGAGTTTAGAAATGGTCGGTGGGGATGGCTGTACCATATGATCGATATAATTAATGCCACCATCTGAAAGTCTTTCCTCCCTTACTCTGTATGTGTTGGAGGATTAAGTCTTGATCAGATTGTTAGTATCAGTAGTGAGAGATAATAAGCTAATAAAATTTCTTTATGAGTTTGTATAATCAAGGGTTAGTGGAGTGGGGAATGAGAAGATCATTCAAGGACTCAACTAGAAGGAAAATATTGTGAAAATGATGACGGCAACAAATGTACAAATGTGCTTGACACAATATATGGATGGATGGTGATGTTATAAAAAAATGATGTAAAACAAAGACTTTTGCCTATGAACTAATGGTGAAGGAAACATACGTGGGAGCTTCAGAAAGTTCATGGAAAATAACCCCCACCCCCGTGTACAGGAAGCCTTTGCTTTGTGCTCATGCAAAGAAAAAAAAAATCTCCCATATACTGAGCACATGGGCTATGTGGTGATAAGCTGCATTTGCTAACTCCGTCCCTATGGGATAGTTAATAATACTGGTTTATTATGTGATGACTATTTGATGACAGGATTTAGGTTTAGAAACACATGCCCACGTGCCAGTGCTGGCGATTGTAATCAGGGTTAATGGTGGGGCCGTGATCTGCTATGCAGGTCACCCAGATGGCAGAAAGCCTGTGTGACAGGGTGATCTGTATTCTTCTACACACAGGTACCGATGGGCCTTTATTCCAGAAGCCTCTGATGATTCCGGTTTGGAAGTGAGAAGGCAGGGCATTCATCAGCGAGAATTTAAACCTTATGTGGTACGATTAGCAAAACTCCTTCGGAAAAGGGCAAAGGTATTACAATTCTGTCTTATTTTGTGTATCTACTTGTGTATTGGTGAGGCTCTAATTAAATGCGTAAAGGGACACTGAGATGATATATTATCAAGTTGAACTATTTCAGGAAAATTACCCAGCTTTGAGAATTAAAGTCCATGATCCAAATATTTCCAGATACTGAAAGAAAAACAGTGCATTTAAAAAGGACATTTGTTCATCATAATAGTCTAAAAATCACCTGTGCACAGGAAGCAGTTCATATCCCTGCAACCATGTACAACCATTTAAGCAGCTCAACTCAAAGTCAGTTTCTGACAGCTTCCCCAATAGTCACTTTTGGTCTGACCAATAAGCTTTGCCCACTGGTTGCCTTCCTTTTGAGAGAGAGAAAAAAAAGTTTGAAAGCTGAGTATACCTGAGATACTTCTCAGTCAGTGGTATTATAATAGGTTTTGTTGAATAATTAGCCTTATGATATTGTAGGGAATACATCTGCCTTTATTGATAAAAATATTTGTATGTTTCACGTACCTCTGAGTAGTTCTATTAATTTTTTTAATTCTAACATCATGACCTAAAACTGTACACATGCATTTGAAAGACATGGGCAGTTTAAAAATTGATATAATGGATTTTTATACTACCTCCCACCCCAAAGTAAATTTTACCTTTAAATTATCTTTATTCCTTTTATCTTTTTTAAAAAGAAAGTAGGTTTGCAGATCATTGACATCTGCTTTAAAATGTTTCCTCCTCAAAAATTAAAAAACCTTGAAATTACATAAGCACTTAACCTTATAGTTCTAAAAAGTTTCTGTATCAACTAGTAGGTATGTACAACCATGAGGTTCATCCTTAAATGCTGTGATGAGAAACAGCAAGATAAGGGTTGTTTGGCGAAAAGACAATGCTAAGGGGATTTTTAGAACAAATTCATTTAAATGAGTTAAAGAGATTTTGTTTTGCTTTTTTAAAGTTTGGCAGCCATGCCTCATTAGAATAAAAGAAACAATCATTAACAATTGGTGGGCTGAGCCCCGGTGGCGTAGTGGTTGAGTGCAGGTCTGCGGTCTACTGGTTTGGCAGTTCTCCAGTAGCAAGGCTGGGCCTCCCACTCCCATCAGAGGGCAGTGATTGCTTTCCCCCCCGCCAAAAAAAATTGGTTTATCAGTTTAAAGTAAAATGTGTTATTTTTTTCACCTTTTTTTATTCAGACCTACAGTACTCAATACATTACAGATTCCACTCCAGTATAGCTATGTAACTGAATATGAAGTTTCTCATAGAACAACACTTCCCCATAGCCCTGAGTTATATAAGATTTTCTTTCATAGAGTTCCTTAAAAAAAAAAAAAAAAAAGAAGCTGATGATGATTCATTTGAAAAACTCACAACCTTCCATTTTAAAAAACTAGATATAACCTCGCTGTGCAGCACAGGACTCAAAGTATCTTTCAGAGCAATTCCACAATGGGAACTAGGGGAGGGGATTTACTGAAAACATACCCCATAAGGTACACTTGTGCTTCTCACCACATGTGCCGTTCCACTTTCCGTTCCGTTGCAGTCAGCCACAGCCAGGAAATGTCAGGTGTAGCATGGTGGGAATCTCATGCTGTCACCTTTCCCGTGGTCAATCATCCCTTTGCCCTGCACATCCATGTTATATATTCTGCTTGCTTGCCTACTTGTTGTTAATTTAGTGTGGGAAAAATGCCCATCAAGACTTACCAGCCTCAGAAACCCTATATGCGGTTGCTGTGAGTCAGAATTGACTTGATGGTAGTGGACGTGCTTTTTTAATTTGTCGCCTAATGTATCATTTAAACTGTTTAAGTAGGCCGTATAGAACAAAACATAGTGTATAGGGTTTGGCTTTATCTGTGGTTTCAGGTATCCACCAGGTGTTTTGGAATGTATCCCCCAAAGATGAGGTGTTCTACTTTATACCAAAACACCTGCATGGCCACCCCGTCACTGTCACCCCAGAGCTACCCAGAGCTTCGAGCTGAACGATCCGCTTCCCCAGAGCTGCTAGTGGGTTCCGAGCCCTGTCCTTTTAACTAGCAACCAAGCGCTTGGCCCCTGTGCCAACAGTACTCCACAATACAGAGGGTAAAGAACTTAAATATAGATCACGTCTTCTGTACCTGAAATGCAAGAAGTAGGCTAAAGTGTTTTTTCCCTTTTTCTTAACAAATCTTTTGTCATGTTTTCTCTTGCATTCAAAATTTTTCACGAAGAAGTAGAATTGTAGGGTCACCCAGGCTGTTTTGTGAGTCCTAGTTTGTAGTATGTGCTTTGATTCCTCAGAAAGCTCCCAGGCTTTGGCTGGAGTCCTTAGTCAGGCTGCAGCTCTGCACAGCATCCACAAACTGCAGGCCTGGAACGGAAGAACGCACTGAGCGAGAGACAGAGTCTGCGGGCCCAGCGGAGCGCCATTTACAATGCCCGTTGCTTCCTCAGGGGCCGAAAGAGTGGACAGAGTTAAGAGGGAAAGCTGTGAACAGATCCCGTAGACAGAATTTCTCGGTCTTTTGCACTTTCGTGTAAATATTCGGAAGAGTCATCCCAACAGCAGCCCTTGCCACGTCTCACCAGGAATGAGACTTTTTGTAAGCCTTCCTATTTTTTTGCCCAAAGCCTGCCTCACAGAATTAAAGAAAAGTGCAGTGGAGAGAAACCGTTTTCCCATCCAAGTCACTTTAAACAAGGTCTTCAAGGCCAAGCATGCTTTCCCTGGAACCAAGGCTGTGAGTTCTCCTCTTTCCTTCCACAGGACAAGGAGGAGGACTTTAAGACAGTGATTGTGGAGGGATTGGAGATGGCCAAGCGTCAGGTGAGGGTGGCTTTTTGATGCTTGTGGCACAGCGGCAAATGCTGCAAGTCTGGACCAGACACTGAGGCACAAACCCAGGTCTGGATGTCAACAAGTGCGAGAGGTAAACCAGGAAGGCGGCCTTTTCACGGGCAGAGCTGTGAAGGCGAGAGATGGCTTGCATGGCGCATGTCTTTTTTTTTTTTTTTTTTTCTGTTGACGGGGAGGCACACCTCTAATTCCAGCCAGCTGGTTAAGGGCTGAGTACAAGGCCCATTGTTAAAGGCCCCTGTCTTCCAGGACGACCCTGGGGGGTTGTGAAGTACCATCCTCCCAGCCAGCTCCGAGTCCAGCGCCTGACCGCCTGTATATCCTGCTAGTTACCCTTTAAACGGTTTGATTTAGGAACTTGGGTTGTTATAATCAGGCAGTGGTGGTCTCAGTATGAAGTGGACTTTAAAAATTCACGGGAAAATTCCACTATTTTAATTTCTGTCTTCCATGAACTTTTTGAATCCCTGCTGCCTCAGCCCCTCACGCTGGCCCAGGATTTGAGTAATGGTAGGAGAGGCAGCCCAAGGCTCCCAGGAAAGCCGATGATAGAATTAAGAGAAAGGAGGCTGTTTTGTAAATTCTGTAACATTAGCTGGATTTTGTTACAAAAATTGTAACAAAAATCAGTAGTCTTTTTGTTATGTCCCCTGGCCTCCTTGTTTTGACTTGTCTATTTTACTTCCTCCGGATGTTACTTTAAGCAGATAAATCCTTGGAAGCACAGGGTATGCTTCTGCATTTGTGTTTTCCACTAGGAAACTAATGATGTCAAATACTAAACATTCCAGCAACACCTGGGCATACAAAGCAAACTAGGAATCTGACAGATGGTAATCCTGCTTTCTGGTTTTTTCCCCACCCAGTTCATTTGTTACTTGGTGATTCTGCCTCAATACAAACATAGCATTTTCTTCATGATCTTTCTGTAGGAAGTGATGCCTAACGCCTGCTTAAGTAATTTGGTTGACTTCTTCAAATAGCCTCTCAATATGCATTTGTATTTAGTCAACAGTTTCACATGCATTCTCAATTGCCTATCCACTGCAAGGTCGCTACGTTGGAGTTTACTGTTTTCTTTGTGCGGAACCCGTACATATCTTGTACAAACAAAGCACAGAGAAAATGGCAGTGCCAGGACACTAACCGGGAGTTTGACACCAGGTCCAAGTTCTCCGCTTCGTGTGCTTTAGCAAACACGCAGCAGGTGCTCCTGGGGCAGCCCTTTCCTTGAACTGCAGAACCAACATGAACTGCTCATCTTGGGGGAAACTTGGGCAATTTAGTTAAAAGGGAAGTGGTCTATTTACAAACAGTGGGATATGTAAAGTCCTGTCATAGCTGCTTAGTCATTTTGTGACCTAGAACTATGGGAGCTTTTTTTGAGTATAAGCAAAGCACAACGCAAACCTGATTATCTCTGTGCCGTTGCAACCCTACTTTGGCTGAGCTACGCTGAGCAGCCAGCTGGAGATGGTCACTCAGGTGTCCGATCCCTACAGGGGAGGCTTAGATGTCGTCATGTGCATTCCTCTAGCGAGTGCCGAGTCAATACCGACTTGCTGGCAGTGAGTTTACGTTTTCCAGTGCACTTCCTCATCTGGTTTTAACAATTGTTTTGTGTTTTTGCAGAAGAACCTGGAGGAAGACAGCTCAGGGAGGACATTGGGCTGGGAGCCGGGGCACTTGCTGCTCACCATCTGCACTGTGCGCAGCATCGAGCAGCTGCTGCCGTTCTTCAATGTCCTCAGTCAAGTCTTCAACAGCAAAGTCACGAGTCGATGTGCAGGACACTCAGGGAGCCCCGTCCTCTACTCAAATGCCTTCCCTAATAAGGACATGAAACTGGAGAACCAAAAACCATTTTCCAGCAAAGCCAGGCAAAAAATAGAAGAAATGGTAGAGAAGGATTTTCTGGAAGGGATGATAAAAACTTGAGCACCCCAAGTGACTCCATTTGTCCTGTATGTAACAAAACACTTCAGATTGTATTTAATTTAAATATGTGTAAATAAGAGCAAATGTCTGAATGTGGCCTGAGAGAGATCTATATATACATACATATATATATATATATACATAGTGCATTGTTTTATTGTCTTAAGTTGTCTTAAACCTGCAAAATACACACTGCACATTTTTTCTACTGGCCTCAAGATTTGTTTAATTTAAATCAATGGGGTATTTTTCTTTCCATTATTAACAATGTTCTATCATCAGAACAATACTACTTCACCACCAGAGAATTTGGAATTACAAGTCCAATTTTCTTTCACATATTTCACCAAGAGTGGTAAGAAGGCTGAAACCTGGGCCACGCCACCGTATAAATGTAGCCCGAGCGATGCCAATCAACCGGTAAGTCTTCGGTAGAGATTCCCTTATGTCCGCAGGTGGTGAAACAACAGGAAAAAAATTGCCAGAAGTTAAGTAAGCTTTTATTTTCAAGCAACTCATCCATACACGCCCATTAAGGTAATGATTGGATCCAATACTTAGATCCCAGTCTTTCAAAGCAGTGAGATTCAAATTTGAGGTAAGTTTTTGTTTTGCTTTTAAAAACTGAAATAGAAGGCTTACCTATGTCTAATGAATTATTATAGTAGTGTTAGTTTGGGGGGCATCACTGCCCTATGGTGGTCGTGGGAGCTACCCAGCCCTGCCGCTGGATGTGGGCCGCACTCAACCCCTACGCCACCGGGGCTCAGCCCAAATAGTAGTGTTCTACAAAAAAAAACCACACACACACCCAAAAATTCAGTATCTCAGGAATATAAAATTGTCTTCAGAAACTTGGTTGGGGTCTGTCTTCAACTCCTCCAGCCAGCTGAAAGACTGCCAAGCTTACTTCACGGGCGAGGCTATCTGCACTTTCCTGCAAATTACATTACAGAAGATTAGGAGCGGGAAAGACAACATCTGCCACTTGTGAATCTAGGGAAGAGAGTCTTTTCTCTTAAGGGAAGCTCCTAGTTATCACTCCAAAACCCTGATGAGTTCAATAAAACCTAATATCCCAGCTATCCACAGCCTAACAATACAATATCAGGATTCATTACTGCATTCCAGAACTGAAATGCTACTCTCCTTTGCCCCGGCTATTTTACAAGTCATAATGTCCCTTCACATTGAGAAGCTCAGTCTGTATACCACTACATATAAACTTAAGAGTTTATCTCCCTGCAAATAATCTCAGCATCACTCACTGCACATGCTTGTTTTTTTCAATAGAACGATCACAGCTTACTTGAGAATCTGCTTCTGCATAGACTCGAACGACATCTTCTGTTCCAGAGGGACGGACGAACGCTCGGGAAAGTCTGTACTTCTTCACCAGACCGTTGATTGCATCCTGTAGTCCTGGGGGTGTGAGTGCCTGTCTTTCCGCATCAGCAGTACTGATCACTTGCCTGTCTGCAACCTAAAGCACAAGTGTTTTGTATTTGTTACCATACATAATGGGAATTTCATCTGTTCAGCATTACATTCCCACCCAGAACAGAGAAACTTATTTCAACACAGACAGGGAATTACCAGGGTAAGCCGAGTATGAAATCTTTGGTTGGTTAATTAACATATGTCTCCTTGGTGTATTAAACTTATTTTAAAAACAAAAGGTTAATAATTCCTACCTACCACTAAATTAGTGGCCAATAAACCGCACTAAAACCATTAAGCAAATAATCTCAGCATTCACTGCTGTCACGTAGATCAGAATGTCAGGACAGAGAACTTCCCCCTAGGATTTGTAGAGCGGGTGCGCTCTGTGGAAGCACACAGCTAGCTTGCCTTTCCTCTGAGCCACTGGAGGCTTTTTCAAATAACCTTTTCAAAATACCTCTTTTATAAAAAGGGTCATGAATTCTCAGTCTAGTAGATGTATAAACTAGTGTAAGGCCAAAGAAAAAGATATTTTCCCCGATGCCTTAAAAAAAGATTTTCTTTCCATTGTAGCCCACATTCTACTTTCTCCTTGCACAAAGTACCAAAGATTGACTTCAAAATAAGTTGCGGTGGGGGAGATCAATATCTGTTTTGTGTCTTCAATTTTCCAAAATAAAACTATTTTTAAAGTTATGCATGTTGCTCATATTATTCACAATAAAATTAGAAAGCAAGCACTAGTCATGCAATTGCTAAGCAAATTTAATTTACCTCTACTCTTACTGTCCTCCCTTGTCACTGTGAGGAGGAAGTACAGTTCACCAGTTGCTGAGAACCATTCTCAGTGGGCTATGTGCGTCTGAGGAGCATGAAGTGTGACTCAGCTGGAACAGATTTCTCTATAGTGAAGCTTGCAATACAGGTTCTAGAAGTCCTTTAAAAATCTCTCCTACCTTCACTTTGAGTTGTCTGTTTGGAATATCTGTATAGAGAGCATCCCACTGTTGTACAGTCATGCCCTTTAAAGCTAAAATCGCTTCAATCACCAGCATGTCAGAAATAGCATCACCAATTGCCTGTAAGATGGGAAGACAGAAGAAACCACTCTTAAGACACAAGCAAATCTTGAATGTAAAGTCTAGCTTAGCAATCCATAGGGTCTTATGCTCATGGAGCATGACTGGATTTTTTTGTGTGGTGATAAATATATATGACTAAAAGTTACCTGTGGAAGATAACCTGAAAAATGTGTTTTGTCAAGTCTCCAACACAAACGTTCTATTTCTGGAGTAAGTTCCCTTTCGAATAGATACTAGAGCTACTATTTCCTGATACTGGAAGGCATTATGGAAAGTAGAGAAGTAAACTTTTGGCATAAGGTATACGTAAATCTAAGCTTTTGTCCATTTATAAAACAGACTTGAATAGGCACTTTTCATTGTTAGTGCAAGACACATGTAACACTTTTGATATATAGAAGATGGTCAAATATCAGCTCCACCATTTTTGTACATTCTAATCCCTACACTCAATCGTTTTAAAACCAATCTCCATGGAGTCAGTGCACTTGAAAAATTTCACCATAAAAAGGAGGGAATGAAGCACCAATGTTTTGTGACAACTTCAGCCTAAGGCTCAACGGAATGTGAAACTCATAAGGAAAGTACCAGGCCGGGGCTTATCCCTGTCCTTCCCACATCCGAGACACAGTGGCGCGTAGCATCCACACTCTCCCTCAGGTCTTACCTGGTTAAATAGGTCAATAATGTTTTCAAGAATCTTCGCAGCTTTCCTTTTGTTATCTTCTAGTTCCTGTGCTAGTTGTCTTATCCTCATTTCAGCAACTTTACTAAATAATACCTGCAATGAGGGTAAACACATCACCTCTCTCCATGTCCCAATTGGTAAGTAAGTAGGATCATTCTAACTAAACCACTTTGAAACGTGAATATAAAAAAATTGAAGGGGGGGAGGAAGTGGCAGCAAAACTCAAGATATTACTAGTTTTTTATCCTCCACACACACAAATAGGTTTCTAGGTTGATTAAAACCGGTTATTCAAGTTCAAGCCATTGGTTACACAAGGCAAAAGGAGAGAGTACAAAAATAAATCCATTGTATTTGCTCCTCAGCCAACTGAGGCATCGGTGTTGTCTGTGTAACCAAGCCTTGCTGCATTCCTGGACAGAAGCAAGGAAAAGCGCTCCCAGAGTTACCAATTATGCTAGATGGTGCCTACATCCATTTGGAATTCCAGGTCCATGTTTTGCTCTCAAATGTCTAATATGAGAGGAAGCTTCATGGAAAAATGTCATTATCTGTTTACTGATTTTTCCACCAACTCTTTGGCACCCTCGTATTATGCTCAAACTATTAGATGAGAAAGACGTGTTTGATCCGGGAAGCCACTTGTTCACAGAAGTTCTAAAAACAGGGCAGGGTAACTCACACTTACTGGGCCACGAGGTCTGAAACATTTACTACCTGCCTAGTATGAAAACATGACCAATCCTGGATCGAATCATTAAAAGTCATTGCATTTTTCAGGAACTTCACTTCCTCTTAGATTTATAACCTTCAGGGGCAATGTCTGAGTAGGATACCATCTGGCTTAGATTCATAATTTTTGTTGGATACTGCAAATCCACTAAGAAAACAAGGCATAAAAGCATTTTTTTAAGGGGACTGAAACTTTTAAGTTTTATACTTAAACTTAAAAAGGGAACCAGTTAGACTTTAAAATAGTACATAGTACGTTAAGCATATATGTAGAAAATTCTCTACATACAGCCATAAAAACTTCATATGCTTATCAATAAGCATATTTTAAATAGTTTATTACTTAATTATGAAACTTTCAAATGCTTTTTCATCACAACTTTTCCCAACTACAGCCAGTTAAAGAAGAAATATATATATAGTCTGGTTATAAGAAAGTCTTAAAATATTCAATCTAAGGGCTGAGCCCCGGTGGCATAGTGGTTGTGCGCGGGACTGCGGCCCACTGGGACGGAGGTCCAATTCCAGCAGTGTGGCTGGGTCTCCTACTCCCACCACCGGAGAGCAGTGATGCCCCAAAAAAAAAAAAAATATTCAATCTAAATGAGAATTTCACAACACCAAGGATAAGATGAACTACAATCTTTCAACCACCATCCCAGTCATCTCATGAAAGAATCCTACCTATCACAACTCAAATACAGATGACCCCTCATAAAGAAAGTACTAACTAAAGCCACAATCTTAACTGTGTAAAAGAACTCACTGTGCCATGGCCATTTGCTTCAAAATATACTCCAATGTCAAACTCTTGAGCCTTGTGGTGCAAGTGTTTCACACCAGTTTTAGTACAATAGACAGGTACCTATAATAAACACAAATGATAACCACAGTCACAATTATTCTGTCAGCACATTCTGCCTACCTGTTATGTACCAGAGATACAAAAGGGATGAAAACCTTCTTAAGATTAGTGAGGAAGAGAAGTAGGCGATGAATGAACAAGCATGCAGTGTGTGGTCAGTGGTGCAGTGGGAGTGTGTGTGCCGGGAAGGACCCTGTCTGACCCCCATGTGTGTCACAGTACAACTATACTGTGCCCCAGGGGTTTTCAGTGTCCAGTTATTATAGAAATTAGATCCCAAACTTTCTTCCAAGGCACCTCTGGAACCTGAGCCACCATGCATGTGATGAACAGAGGCCATCTTTTTGATCACCCAGGGCCCCTGGGGAAGCAGAGTCAAGGACTTCGGGAGGGTGAGAAAGGGGACTCCGTTAGGCAGATTACCAGGGGGAAAGTGACAGATGTGTTTTAGAAACTCGGATTTCGTTATGATGAGAATGGCCTCAAGCTGGGCTGACAAGACTTCTATAAAAGCCCACAGAGTAAGTAAAGAGTAAGTTTTTCAGGCTGTAGGTTTCCTTTCCAACTACACAACTAAACCATACAGTATGAAAGTAGCCACAGACAATTCAAAATGGCATAAAGTCATGCTTATTCAAAATATCTGGCAGACACCCTTGGAACCTTGAACTGTACCCACTCCAAGATGTCACCCCTCAGCCATCCAGCAAACAGGCCTAGAACCACATAGACCCAAAGGCAGCCCTGGTCCCAAGGTGGACAGGAAATGTCCCTGAGGAGGAGGTGGGAAGAGTGCTATTCTACAAAGATTACAACTCCTGTCTGGAAACAAACTTTACAACCTGTTGAATTGGGAACTGGATTTGCTTATAAACATTCACTCAAATCACAATCAACTGCTCAGGAAATGAAAAAGTAGATGGCAGCTTAAATCTGATTTCTAGAGTCATAGCTTGCCGACTGCTGGCTCAGCAGAAGGTGAACACACAGTTGACATGTTAGCAGCTCACCAAAGTGTTGGAGGTTCAAGTCTACCCAGAGGCACCTATTTGCAAACAGCCAGCCACTAGAAACCCTGGAGGAGGCGGGTTTGCTCGGATTGACACGGGGCCAGCATGAGTCACAGTGAGTCAATGGCTAGTGTTCACTGGCGAAGGCTAATCCCAGTCCCTTCGCAGCACCGCTAAGAAGCCTGGGCAGACTGACGTGTGAGGACACAGCATCACTAGAAAAAGTGACATCACATAGGATGAATATCATGGGATTTAAGAGTTCTCAAAAATGACAACTGAAAAATTGCTGTTCGATTTAGTTTAAAATATTATCCCGCCTAAAAACATTTTTTAAGACAAAAAACTAGTACTAAAATATTGAAACCATAAAAGCTGCTGAGAATCTTGGTGGAAGGCAGACTCCATCAAAGTCATTTTTACAAATAAGTAAAAAGGTTTAAATTAGACCACAAACTAACAGGCTCCAGACATTTTGTTTTGCTCACAATTAAAACTTTAGTCCTTGGCCCAAACTTTAAAAGTAGGGAAATACACATGAAAACTCAGATTTCCGCCTTCTCATGAAGAATCTGCTAAGGACTGAAGCTGAGAGCCACCACCTACCTCTCCTGGGCAAACTCCTCATAGCATGGAGTCACCTGCGTTACCTCATTCCCTGTATCTGTCCAGATCGCACAGAAATTTGACTTTACAAAGCCTGCTTTAAGATGAACTGAAAGGCAACAAGCAACAAAAAAGACAAGAAGTTTCTAAAGGATGCGTAGAAATTGAGAAAACCCTAATGAGAAAAGGCAAAACTGTTCATGCCCGAAGGAGACAGTAATTTGTGAACTGTGCTGCTGGGTGTTGTCACAGGGCAGAGAAGGAGGACTTCTAGGCCAACGTCCCACTTCTCCAAAGGACTTTTCCCTGCATGGGACTGCTGAGATCCACCGGTGAGTAACTGAACTGATTCCCGGGATGGGAATGCCATCCTACTGCAGATCAAAAATGAGCCCTGGGAACAGGAGGTGCATCTCCCTACTAGCAAGAGCACCTCCTCTGGCGCAGGGACCGTCTCTGCCATCACAGGGGAAGCCCCGGTATCAGAGCATGCAACGGGACGGCCCAGCCCCCAGAGCAAGTAGTGCTGAGTGCTTCTGGCCAGAGGGTGGTTTGTGGAGTGGGGTGTCTTTGGGAACTTAGTTGGGGGAGCTAGGCTTGCTGCCACATCAGAAGGGAGGGGTTACGGAAGACCGACGGCCTCCACCATCCACAGATGCTGCCCCATCACCCCTTGCCACACAGTGTCTCCTCAATTCCCCTGGCAACTGGAGGGGCCATCTGTGTTAGCCCCTGGCGCTTATCCAAGGGAGTGATACAGCTTCTATTCCACCTATCCCTTAGTTACATTAGAACTTTTCTTATAAAAATGGTTTAGAAAAGGCACGGCGGATTTTCCCCCTGCTTTTTAAATTGTGTGGACAGTGGCGCTCAGTTCTATAAATGGCATTTTCTTCACAGAAAGATCTTAAGATAGGTTAAGAAAACAAAAATGCTTTAATACCTTCATCACTTCTTCAAGATACCTTGTTGAACTTCCATTTGCATACGCAGTTTGTACAACGCCAACCTTCAAATTTTCTCCAATCTAAACAAAAGCAATATTTAACTTGCTATCAGAAATGAGTCTACCAAAGTAAATCCGCGGGCGTTTCAAAGGATGATATAAGCCAACAGCCAGTTCGGTCCAGCCTTTCTATATTATGTACTAAATAACCTACTGAAAATTTGCATGTAAACTAGAGAATAGGCTAAGCTTTTTGAGCAACATTTAAGGTAAAATATGGAATTCTGGATAAAGTGCAGAAGGACTGGTATGAACAATCATCTATCTTTTGTTTTTAAAAATGGATACTTACTGGATCTTTGAAATAAAATACATTTTACAAAGTTATAATTTTTCCAATTTTTTAATTATTTCCTACTATAGCCTAAAGACAACCAGAAAGCTATTTTTAAAAGAACAAAACGTCATATTACAATCTCATAATCTTTCTGTTTAGAAGTGTCAGTGATGAAAAAACAGACTTTTAGGGTTTGAAGCTTCATAAGTTTTGTCACTATAAGAAATCAGGAGTGTCCCAGGCTGCAAAGCAGCCACTGTCCATCCGATGGTGAAGTGATTGGGATCGTCACTTTGTTATTTCCTAGCCACAAACATAATTTCAGAGATTGTACCTATTAGCTATTCAAATGACTGACGGGAATGAGTTCAGTCACTTAGTCAGTCGGGGTTTTAAGGCTGGCCGTCACCCACCATACCTCCAAGAGAAGCTCCGTGAGAAAACTACTAATGAGAGTTGCTATTTTGTCCCCATCGATGAGATGAAAGCGGCCATCAGCATCGCAGTAGTAATACACAATTCTGTCCGCATCGCCGTCAAAGGAACAGCATCTTTCATTGGGCTTCATTTCCATTCCTAGCACATACAGTATCATGCAATATAGCAAGATTTACATTTTTCTCATTAGTTACTTTTCAATTACTAGGATAACTCACCTCACATATTGCAACTAACATGGCTTCCAATTTTTTAAGAAATATTTAAAATTATCCTTACATGTAGAACACATTCTTTAAATTCTGTACATATTTATTGGTTTTCAAAGGTCAAATTGTTTTAAAAATTGGAAAAGCATTCAAATGTATGTTAAAGCTCACTATAATACTAATATTAAAATTACATCATACAAGTCAATTAAGACAGGTTTCCAGTGCAACAAGTGTGCAAATGTGGCCTGCTTACAATTGATGTATGCATTGATCGTGATGAGTTGTATGAACCCCCAATAAAACGATTGGGGTTAAAAAAAAATAAGGAGGAGGGAAAAAGGAGCTTATACTAAGGGCTCAAGCAGAAAATATTTGGAAATGAATATGGCAACGTGTATAAATATGCTTGATACAAATGATGTATTGAATATTACGAGAGCCTCCCCAATAAAATCAAGGAAAAAAAATTCCATTCTTTTCATTTTCTACAAACTTTTTGAAACCCATTGGTGGCAGTTACATAATCTCCTGTCAACTTGTGAAGGGGTAGAGACTAGCCTGTAGGGTCACAGCTGGAGGACCTCATTTGGAGGTGTGAAGGACATACACGGCTCACTGGAGGTGGGCACACGCACTCCCTGTGAGACATTCCTGTTAACAATACGGATGGAGCACCGCTGGAGCCACGTGGAGACCCCTGCCAATGCTGGAACGCTTCCACCACCAGTGGATCCACAACGCTTTCTACCCACTGGCCGGTGATCGTCCTGCATTCGGCATCACTGCAATGTGTTACGTAAGTCTGAAGAGGAATTTATTGGTGTTGGACTTATGGACTGGGCTGGGATGTTTTTTTAATACATTAAAGACTGGATATTTTAAAATCAGGAAGTTAAAAATCATGTAATCAAATCAATGTGGAGGGGTGGAGAAGGAGTGGAGATCCAAAACCCCTCTGCAAGTTAACACATTAAAGACCGGATAAACTTGGGATCCATCCACAATGTGTTAAAATACAATTACTCTGATATAAAGCTCTTTCTTATCTACATGAATCTCCCTACATTTCTCTAGTCTACCCTAATGCACCTTTCACATAAATATATACAAGGGGATTTTAAAAATTCATGAAAGGGCCATCTATATTATCAATAGGCAACAGATATGCTTTACTTCTGGTTGCAGAAGTAAAGCAGTATTTTCTTTATTCAAAGCACAAGAAACATTAAGAGTATGTATTAGAATGTGAGCTTGTGTAATCTGAATAGTCAAAACCCTAAGTTGTCTGTCACATCAAATGTTAAGAAAACCCCCCGCTAATTTTAGCCATAGCATTGGAATAACAAATTCAGCATGACGCAACCAAGTTTTTTTTCTTTCCTGAATTATGAATACAAGGTAAACTATAGGAAACAGAATGCAAGCTACTGAACAGCAGAGAACCTGAGTTTTGTTTATTCTACCCCAGTGCAGTCGCACTGAATTATTTAATGTGGATCTAATTCTCACCAAAAGACCTTGCTTTGCTTGGGTCTGTTATGATGGGGGAAAGATGCTGACAGAATTCACCTGTTTGTAATTATAAATAGGATTCCCTCGAATGCGATATGTATAAAATGAGTCCCTTAGAAGCAAGTCAGATCTCATTACCAGCAAGAGCCAAGAGTGGAACACAAACTCTAGATGTGAGATCCCCACGCAGTGCACCTCCTGAATCCAGAAGATCGCTGTGATAGCACGGGGGCGGCAGGAGCCAGAGCACGGAACACAGCAGAATGTGGTTGTCCCAGTTCACGGAACAGAGAGAACGGAGTGCTTTGGGGCAGGAGGTTGGCTTGTGGAGTGGCATCCTCTGGGCACTTAAGCAGGGGAGTGAACTGAGCTTGAGCGGAATGCCTTCCGATTGAGGCTTACAGCAGTGCAGTGTGGGGTACCTTTTGGTGGCATTGGTTAACAAACCCAAATGAGCTTTGTAATATGTCCTGAGAAAAACTCTCCTGAGCCGTTCTCACTTGCATCACAACCTGCCACTTCCTTAATAAGCCCTTTAATCATGAGAATTGTCTGCTTTCTATGTAGCCACTCCAACCGATATTAGAATCTAGAGATGACGAAGAGCGTACTAAATGACATACCAAGACCTCGGAGAGTAAGCTCAGACATTTAGCACGTGGATGAATGAACGTCAGAGCTGTTGTTAAAGTATGCACTAAAGCAAGCAGTTCCTTGAAGAGGAGGAGCTCTAACTGTTTGACAGAAACGAGTCTGACTCACTCCCTGCCCTCAAGTCAACCCCTCTTCATAGGGTTGGCTTTCTGAGCGTGTAAATCGTACAGGAGTCAGAAAGCCTCGCTTTTCACCCATGGAGCTGCTGGTGGTTTAAAACTGCTGACATTGCGGTTAGCAGCCAAATTCACAACCCACTAGAAGTTGAACTTGTAAACGCTCCAAAACAAAGCATAATTAATGTGCACGAGACAACTGAAAGGAGTCTGTAAAGTTCGACAGAATGCATGTCCTCCTCTTACCTCAAGAGGGCAGCATCTACTCAACTGCAACAGACTACATATGGCACCTCAGCCTTTGGTAGTCTGACCTTTAAGCGAAATTATGCAATTTTTAAAAGGTAGAAACCAATGAAATTAAACACAGATAAAACATAGCATACGTGCAAGTCAATGTGACTTACAGGCTGACAATTTAGGACATATCATGCAGATAAATCTCAAACACTACAACCTGATGTGTTTGTCCTAATAGGCCCATTGTAGGAAATGCTGTTTTAGTTGTTCTCACAGCTCCATAGTGTCTTTTTGTTTGTTTGCTTGTTTTTTGTTTTTTGTTTTTTTTTGGTGTGGGCATCAATGCCCCCTGGGGGGAGTAGGAGGCCCAGCCTTGGCCCTGGAGAGCTGCTGCTGAATTTGAACTGCCAACCCTGTGGGCCGCAATCCTGCACACAACCACTATGCCACCGGGTCTCAGCCCCTTCCATTGTGTCTTTAATTCAGATAAAGCCAATAAATCAATGAGACTAATTCCTGCTATTATTGGGATCAGTGGTGTGCTACGATGATCCCAACTCAGCAGAACAAAGCCTGGGAACTTGTGAGAAAGTGATGCACTGAGTCCATCCATGTCCTACCGAGTGAGTCCAACACTCTGGAATAGGGCCTAGTGATGTGTGTTTCCAAGCTCTCAAAGTGACTCTGAGGCATGCTAAACTTTGAGGACCAGTGCATGGGATTACTGCTTTCTGATTTTGTTTTTCTCATCCATTCTCCCTACCCAGACTTTATAGAGAGAGAAAGGAGACCATATTTTGAATGGTACTATAGACAGGGAAAATTCTTAGGTGTCTGACAGTGGCAGGGTTAAGACCAGCGTCATTCATTTGGCTGTCTCTGTGTAAATGAGATTGGCCTCAAAGAGCTTTCAAATTAAAATTGGACAGAGCAAGTCCTACCTACCAAAGCTCTAGTGGTGTGTTGGTAACACACGGGGCTGAGATATGTATGGCTGTCATTGGAAACCAGCAGGTCTGTGGGAGAAAGACTGGGCTTTCTAGTCCCATAAAGTTATGGTGTTGGAAACCCCCGGGTTGCTATACAAGTCAACACCGATCCCAGGGCAGGGAGTTTTTGTTCTGTTTGGGGTTTTTTTGAGTACTACATACCCTCAGGAGGCTTCTGATGACTTTTCACAAAATCGGCCCCGCATAAATGATTGAGTTTCCCTTTGGTCCCATCATTACATAGGTGAACTGACAGCTCGGGTGAGAAGTAGTGTTCCATTTCTCTTAGCTTCAGGGCTCCGATACCATTAGCACAGTCGACCTTCAGTGTTCTACATTCATCTCCAGTGTAGGAAGCCTTCAAAGGAAAGATACACAAAGAAACAGCTCAAGCATAAAAAGTGAAGTGTGTGCTTTTATATACATAGATGTATTGAAGTGTGTGCATACAAAAACCAAGCCATGGGCTGAGTCCCGGTGGCGTAGTGGTTGAGTGCGGGACTGCAGCCCACGGGGTTAGCAGTTCAAATCCAGCAGCAGCTCTCCAGGAGCAAGGCTGGGCAGTTCCCATGACCACCAGAGGGCAGTGATGCCCCCCCCCCAAAAAAAACAAAAACAACCCAAGCCAATTGCCATCAAGCTTTTGAGTGGAAGTGCTCCCTGGAGTTTCCACCAGGCTGTGCTGTGACTCTTGCTGCCCGGGGGACCGCCACACGCTTCTCCCAGGCGACAACTGGGAGGGGGCACTGCAGATGCTTCAGTTAGCAGACGAGTGCTTTCACCACTGCATCATCACCAGAGAACTTTCACATATGAAGGGGCTTCAAAAGTTTACGGAAATTTGTTAATCTTTAAGTTTCAAGAAACTGGCAGTAACACGAGTTCGGATGTTGTTAGAGGAACTCAGTATGTAACAGCAGCAGCCCTGGTAGTGCGGTGGGCTACACAGATGGAAATGTCCAGGCGGGCGGTTCAAACACACCCTCCACTCCACCACAAGAATGAGATGTTCTGTCCCATGAGGATCTACAGCTCAGAAACCCTATAGAGAGTCGGACTGGAGGGCAGTTGCTTTGATGCACGGAATGAGGGGCACAAATAGGTCAAGGCAAGGAACTTCCAGTCAATCAGCCATTTGCTGAAGAGAAACCTGAGTCTAAGAATAAGCAGCGTCGTGGAGCACAGTTCAGAATGGCACACATGGGTGAGAGTGGGCTCAAGGGTCACAGGTTTAGACATGAAAATACTGAAACAAAAACTAAAATAGAGCGAATTAGGGCTGAGCCCCGGTGGCGTAGTGGTTGTGCGCGGGACTGCGGCCCACTGGGATGGAGGTTCGATTCCAGCTCCACAGAGCAAAGGCTGGGCCCCCTACTCCCACCACCTGAGGGCAGTGATGCCCAATATATACATATATATTTATATATATATATAATTAAAATTTTTAAATATGTGGATACTAGGAAGCCTTGACACTGCACAACTTCAATAGCACAACTTATAAACATGGAGCCTTATAGTCAGGGTCCCTTTAAAAACCCATCAGGATCTGTAATACCTAACAGCTCAAATGTGGGAATAGAGGTACAGATGAATGAGCAGTAACAACATTTTTCTCATTCTCTAGCCACATGCCTGGTTTTAGGCGACGGCTTCATAGCGCTCATGTACAAATGAAATTCAAGGATAATTTTCCTATGAACTTTTTAAAGCCCTCTCATATTCTTAGTTTATAAGGGTAATTCAAAAAGTATAGAAGGTACAAACTCAGAAATCTTTATTAAACAAAAAAATATGAAGCTACTGTTTGTCAATATTAGCTCCTCACCTAGGACTATAAGCTTTTAAAGACAGTGTTTCCATCCCTCTATCTGTTCCCTGAAGAATTCCGTACTCTTCGATTTAGACCATGAAATTTTCTTGTAACTTCCTAAGTGCCGGTGGTCATTCTGACCTTTGAGAAAACTAACGATCTCTTTAGAATTCATCTTGCCCAGCTCCAGGAGGGAGAGAGAGAGAGAGAAACCATCTGCTATGACTCCCTGAGCTGACCTCTCTGGACTCAGTGGTCTCAGCTGATCTCCTCAAAGGCCAGTGTTTTGATTGGGTCTTTTAGTCTAAAAGGACGATAATGAAACTGACAAATGTATTACTGAGAGAACTTCTATTGACATATGTCTCCCATACCATTAAAATCCAATGAAGATACTAAAAAGGGTTGTGCAATCAATTTTAGAGCATATTTTTCATTTTGTGTACTCATTAAGCTCGCCTTTACCTGCAGCTATCCGTGTCCTAACCCTAAAAAAGAAACTATTAATCGAGTTATTGTCTCTAGATTTACCTGTCCTGGATTTCAAATAACTAAAATGATACAAAGGAAAACCTCACTCCATCAGAAATCAGAAAAAAATAAACACTAGGAATTAAAATAAGGATTAAAGAGAACTCACAGTGCTGGGTATGAACAGTTGAAGGAACAAACAAATCTGTCTTGAAAAAGCTCAGCCAGAATGCTCCTTAGAACAAAGGATGGCAAAACGTGGCTCACGTACTGTGGCCATGTTGTCAGGAGGCTAGTCCCTGGAGAAGGACATCGTGCTTGGATGGACCCAGTGTCTACACTGGGCTCCGACCTAAGAAAAGTGGTGAAGATGGTGCAGGACCGGGCAGTGTTTCGTCAGAACAAACTCAACAGCACCGAACAACAACCCAGCAGTCATTCCTTCTTTCTGGAGGCCTGGCCTACTCAATGGTCTGATGGGATTCAAGGGAGGATGAATCCTCATGGGATGCCACAGATGGATTGGGGGCTTTCCCTACCTATAAACTTTCTGAAAACCGTGACTTGGAATATTACGTTCTGAGTATAATCCCTTCTTTTGATAGTGAGCTGTATCATTTACAGTCATTGGGTCACACAGGCTTAGCTGGCACCTCACTTAGAGGGCTGCTTGTTTGTTTGTTTGTTTGTTTTTTGGGGAGGGAGGGGGCGTCACTGCTCTCCGGTGGTGTGAGTAAGAGGCCCAGCCCCACTGCTGGAATTGAACCTCCGTCCCAGTGGACCGCAGTCCCGCGCACAACCACTACGCCACCAGGGCTCAGCCCGAGGGCTGCTTGTTTTAAGACGCTCTGCTAAGACCCCAGACACTCTTCCTGCCAGCAGACTGGCCCCAGCTGCTTCTGTACAACACTTTGTGATAGCGCACACCGCGTCGGCGATGCCCTCTTTAGAGCAAGCACTGAACAGGGCTGCGTCATAAGAACTAATTGGGAAAGGTGGGCATGTAACCCTTTTTGTAACTCCCCCTTTTACAGTACTATCTGACAGGGTTCTGCCCCCTAATTAACGCCCTCCTCTTCCACACATTCTCACCCTACGATTCAAGTGCACTGAGAGAAGGGGCTTTGTTTTGGTTAACTGTGCCTGGCAATAACAAGTATTCAGTATTTGTTTTCCACATCAGTGATAACCCTTGAATTATCATCCAGTGAATTATCACCCCTGAATTATCATCCAGTCAATTATCATCCAGGCAGTATATTAACACATTAAAGACCAGATATTTTAAAATCAAGAAGGTGAAAATCAAGCAACCCAATCAATGTGAAGGGGTGGGGAAGTAGTGGAGATCCAAAACCCATCTGCAAGCGAACACATTAAAGGCCGGATAAACTCAGGATCCGTCCTGCAATGTGTTAAGAAAAAAGTTCTCAACAGTAAATGCCTCCCATGCTATTGCAACAATATCTGTATTTACTTTAGGACAAAAATCATCCAAATAAATACTTGTAATTACTTATAAATCATCCAAATAAGTACTCATAACCTTAACTGTATTTTTATGCAAATACCCATTGTATGCTTAATCACCAACTGCACGAATCCCGAGTAAATCAGTGTTCTATGTATGCTATGCTATTACATGCATATGGGGGAGCACTTTACTGACATGGGCACGTCATCTGAACACAGACAGGCCTCTTCCTCAGTGCTCTCAGAATACAGAATGTCTTCACCAAGCACAAAACAGCCCAGAGCTAATGACACATGGGCCAGAACTTGTGCAGTCTTGGGTTACACAATGGACTGCTAATCATAAGAACTGCAGAGTTGACTTGTCTGTCACAGAAAGGATTTAGTTTCAGAAACCCTAAAGAATTCTACTACTCTGCCCTACTGGGTAGCTATGAGTGAAATTGACTCACAAGGAGTGGGGCTTGGTTGAGAGAGAAAGAGGAGATATTCTGCATGTTTTCAGAAAGAAGTGAAAGATAATAAAGCCGTTTAACCTAGCAATTCTACTCCTAGGTATCAGAGAAAGGAAAACATGGCCACACAGAAACATGGACACCAATGTTTGTAACAGCATTATTCGTAGTTATCAAGGTTAGAAACACATCAAATGTCCACCAGTGGATGCATGGATACAATTGTTAGTTATGCATACAATGGGATGTCCACCTACCCTCAAAGCACTGATACATGTTACAACATACACGGACCTCAAATCCTTAAGGGCCGTGAAGAACACCATATTATATGAATCCTTTTATGTGATATAATCAGATAGGCAAACTCACAGAGACAAAAAGGAGAGAATGCTTACTTGATGAGATTTGAACATTTTTAATAGTGATAAAATTATTTTGAAACGAGGGAACTGGTAGTTACACAAAAATGTTAATACAATAAATACCACTGAAATACACACTTTTTAACTATATGTTGGCAACTTCACCTCAATTAAATCTCTATATGAAACTTTTCAAGTTACCTGTGTTGATCTATTCATTATTAACATGTAATTGTATTCAAGAGAGCCTCACCTGTTTGGTAAGTTCCACAAAGGCTTTGGCATGTTTCTGATAGTAACCTTCTGTGGTTGCCTGCCCATACTGGCCGCCGGTATTTCGACAGTACACCATGTAGTGCAGCTGGGGTGTTGTCAACAAACCATAATCTGTCACAGAACAACAGAGAGAAGTTCACCACATGTGAGGAGAAAAATCAAGGTCAAACAGATACCTACTCTAGGGAATTCAGCATAACAGTCCTCTTCACAAACAGAAATCTCAGAAAACAGGAAAAGGATCATTTTCTTTTTTCTTTCTTTTGGAAACACTTCCCCCTGATGGGAGTAGGAAGCCCAGCCTTGCTCCTGGAGAGCCGCTGCTGGATTTGACCCGCCAACCCTGTGGGTCGCAGTCCCACACACAACCACTGTGCCACCAGGGCTCAGCCAAAAAGGATCATTTTCAAACTACCAAGATGCTCTAATTATCCATGAAAATCAGTGTAACTGCATGTCACATGCTGAATTCTAATATCGATATATAATAAGGAAAAAACTAGATATAAAAGCAATACAGAAAGTAATTCCATTCTGATACACACCTGAAAAACAAAAAAATTTTCTGTAAAAGAAAAATCTTTAAAAATTGAAAATCTACAAGGCCAGCATAAATTATCAGGCCAAAATGTAGGTGAAAGGTGAAAGTAGAAACCCCAGGATCTAAGTTAAAGGAATCTAATCTGAGACCCATAGCATTGGGACTACAGTGTAGTTCAAGCCACTCTACAATGGGGAACCTAGTAGAAGGCCAGGATCTCACAAAGTTTAAGTTCCAATGGGCTCTATCTTCAATTAAAGGTGAACAGAACTCCTTCCTCCCAGGAAAGGAAACATTTGTGAGGATTAAATGAGAAGAGGCAATTCAATGGGAGGAAGTAATCTAAATGGATAAAAGTTTAGGCTCATTTAATGGACATAAATATGGAAATGAATGAAGTATTCATGTTTCAGTAGAAGAATTCTTATCTTCGGTGCAGGAAACCCAAGTTCAATTATGGGTTGATGCTCTCATGGACAACCACTACCCCGTGGTCAGCTGTGGCTTCCGGGTTGCTGTGATGCTGGATAAAGACCTGGTGACCCAATTCCAATAAAGGTGCCACGACTGTAAAGGACTGATCCACTGAACCGGGAGATGGCGCAGGACCAGGGATATCCCCAGACGAAGGGGGTCGTTAACAATGGCACAAAGCAGCAGCTCACCCAAAACACAAAGCAAAGGAGGAAAGAGAAGAATGTTATCAATAGGAAGATTACAAGGCGAACATTTAGTGAGTGACTGTTCTGCTCTGATGGAGTTGTGGGTTACAAGCTGGGCTGGTAACCCCAAGGTCAGCAGTTTGAAACCAACATCACACCCTGCAGGAGGAAGACATAGCTGTCCACACCCATGAAGAGTTCGTCTGGGAAAACTCGTAGGGGCAGCTTTAGCCTGTCATATAGGATCGCTGTGACTCAGAATCAATTTGATGGCCGTGCATCTAGTTTTGAATTTATTATGCAGTTTATTCAATAAAAAAAAATATTCAGGTGCTACATACAGAAACCTGGAAGAAAATCACAGTGATGACTTCTGAGAAGATGGCGATGGAGTAACACATACCAGAGGGGCTTCACAGAAACCAGCGCAGGTGAGTGACTGCTCTACACATCAGGTCAGACCACAAAAGAGGAGATCCTTCACAATAGCCAAGCACAAATTGAAATATCTAGGGATATACCTGATTAAAAGAATAAAAGATCTATAGGAGGAAAACTACAGAACACTATCACAAGAAACCAAGAGTGACATCAAGAAATGGAAGAATGTCCCATGCTCATGGATTGGAAGACTCACTACAGTAAAGATGCCAGTTATACCCAAGGCACTATGTAAGTTTAATGCGATCTCGATAAAATTACCCTCTTTCTTCACAGAAATGGAAAAACTGATTACCAACTTCATATGGAGAGGGAAGAACCCCCAAATTAGCAGAAAACTCCTCAAGGAGGAGGGCACTGTGGCAGGGTTTGCTTTACCTGACTTTTGCACAAATTATACAGCCACAGTGGTCAAAACCGCATGGTATTAGTATAGCGACAGATACTCAGACAAATGGAAATGAGATGAAAACTCAGAATATAATCATCAGCATATGATGACTGATGTTTGATAAGGGGGTCCAAAAATATCAAATGGGAAGCAGATGCCCTTTTCAACAAGTGGTGCTGGAGAAAATGGATCTCTACCTACAGAAAAAATGAAGTAAGATCCTTATCTCACTCCATGCACCAGAAGAAACTCCAGGTGGGCCATCGATGAGGGAATTGGGACCAACCTGAGAACTTTGGTGCAGGGAATACATAGGCTATCAGAAATAGGGAAGGACACAATCACAGCGGAGGCACAAATAGACAAGTGGGATATACTGAAGATAAAACACCTGTGTACATTCAAAGAATTCAAAAAGAGAGTGATGAGAGACCACAGAATGGGAAGACATCTTTAACAATGACAAATCAACATGTAAATGCAACACACAGGCATGAAACAGGGAACCAGTAGAGAGGTCTAAGGGTCAGGACTCAATCCAACTATGGGGACAGCTGCCCTTCCATCCAGAAGAATTTACTTCAGAGGACAGCACTGAAGCTACAGCTCAAGGGAGAGGGACATGTCTGATCAGAGCACATGGGAGCAAATGAAGGGGGAGGAAGACAAAGTGGAGCGCACCCTGGCCCACCAAGCCTTGAGGATGATATTTCTGCTCAGAGAAGTCAATGCACAGAGAAAACCATAGGGCTGGCTCAACTATGAGACATCACATCCCTCACTGACACATAGCCCTGCAGCGGACAATTTGGAGATAAAGTGTGGCAATTTTACCTGATCTGACCCCACCCCACTGAGGTAAAATACTAAGGGCATACAACAGAACAGTAAGGGTAACAAAAACACACTTTGAGGCCAGGGCATGGCACCCCATCAGACTCAACCAGAAAACACTGCTAAAGGTCAACAAATAGACCTTGAACAACTTAAAGGCTTTTCTTTTCTAGTCATTGTATTTTTTTTTTTGGTTTGTTTTCTTTTGTTGCTTTGTTTTGCTCTATCTTGTTTTTGTGCATATTATTACAATTTCTGCAGGACTATCTAGATAAGATAGGATGGCAGTACAATCTGGAGGAGAAAACAACGGGACCTACAGTTCTAGGGGGAAGGGGGAGGGAAGGAAACGAAGTAGTGTTAACAAACCTAGGGACAAGGTGTGTCTGGGTAGACTAGAGAAACAAAATCATAAACACATAAACAAAATCATAAACAAAATCATAAATCATAAACAAATCATATGTATATAGGAAGAGGTTCATATACAAGAGGAATGAATCGAGAAAGCATCCCAACCCAGTCCAGTCCAAGTCCATAAGTCCGATATTAGCCCACATATCTGATACCAATCCTTAAGTCCCCTTCAGACTCAGGAAGCACATGCAATGAAGCCAGGACATCATAGGTCAGTGGGTGCAGAGTGTGTGTATCCAGTGGTGGTAGAAGCACTGGCAGGGGTCTCTCTGTGGCTTTTCAAGCATCTCGGCACTGAGAGGAGTCTCTATGTGGCTTTTCCAGCTTCAGAGGTCTGGTTCCATCCAGGTAAGTCCTTGTGGTTTCTCTTCTAAGATGACTCACAGGGAATCAGTCTTGTGTTTTGTCAGAAGATCGTCTCCAAAGAACTGAGTCTCTCACCTCCAAGGGGGAAAAACCAGTCAGATTTCCCAGAATTCTCAGGAGAAAGACGGTTATTTCCAGATTGACAGACTAGACTCCACCCCTACACTTTCTACCCTGAAACTTACACCAGATTAGTGACAGCCACACAAGGGAATAAGTGATCCCAAATCAGGGGAGAGAAGCGTGTAAGAGGCCTGGCAGGTCTTAATCAATGGCAATGTAATCGAGATGAATTACTGAATACCAAATGAAGGCTGAGCATGATAGTGGGACAAGAGGAAAGTAAACGGAAATAAAACACTAGGAGGCAAAAGGCATTTATAGAGGTCTAAGTACAGGCAAGTACATATGTAAATATATTTTTGTATGATGATGGGAAAATAAATCGATGTGCATATATTTATAGGTTTAGTATTAAGGCAGTAGATGATCATTAGGCCTCCACTCAGATACTCCCTCAAAGAAGGAACACTTTGTTCTATTAAACTGGCATTCCGTGATGCTCACTTTCCCCACACAATCACTGAAGACAAATGAGTACATAAGCAAATGTGATGAAGAAAGCTGATGGTGCCTGGCAATCAAAAGATCTAATAGTTTCTGGGTCTAAAAAACATGAAGGTAAACAAGTGGACATCTAGTTCAGAAGCAACAAAAGCCACATGGAAGAAGTACATCAGTCTGTGTGATCATGAGGTGTCCATGGGATCAGGTTATCAGACATTAAAGAACAAAAAAATCTTATCATTGTGAATGAGGGAGAATTGTTAATGGGGACCCAAAGCCCATCTATAAGGATATCCCCTTACATAAGGGTTAGAAAGCCAGTCAGGGTGAAGTATAGCAGCAGTGAAACATACAACTTTCTTCTGGTTCTGTAATGCTTCCTTGCCTCCACCGCCCTATCTCTTACTATCACAATCCCGATTCTACCTTACCTTACCAGGACATACACTGGTTCAGATAGGAACTGGAAACACAGGGGATCCAGGACAGATGATCCCTTCAGGACCAGTGTTGAGAGTGGTGATACCAGGAGGGTGGAGGGAAGATGGAGTAGAAAAGGGGAACCAATTAGAAGGATCTTACATATAACTCCCTCCCTGGGGAATGGGCAACAGGAAAGTGGGTGAAGGGAGACATCGGACAGTGTAAGACATAACAAAATAATAATAATTTACAGAATATCAAGGGTTCACGAGGGAGAAGAAAAAATGAGTAGCTGATACCGGGGACTCAAGTAGAAAGCAAGTGTTTTGGGAATGAGGCGGGCAACAAATGTATGAATGTGATTGACACGATGGATGGATGGATATGAAGCCCCCAATAAAATGATTTTTTTAAAAGACCTATGTATAAAAAAGAAATTAACTGTAACATTCTCTAACTTCATCACACATCACAAAAGCTTTTGAATTCAACTAGTTTTCAGTGTTTTCCATTTCTATTTCTTTTATTATCACTCTTGCATTAGTCTCCAAGTGGTCTCTTCTCATTTTACAACTTTCCTGCCCCTTCTTTAAGGAACCATAGTGATACAGTGTTTGAATAGTCAACTGTTAACCAAACGTCAGTAGTCTGAATGCACCAGCTGCTCCTCAGAAGAGAGATGTGGCAGTCAGCCCCCTTAAAAATGCCCCACTTGAAAACCCGATTGGATAGTTCTCCTCCAACCATTAAGATTTACTTAATAAGCCAGAGTCAACTCATGGTGTCAACAACAAATTCTTCCCCACATAACAGGCAGTGGAAACCTTACATTATTCTTGTGCAAGAATCCTTCAATAGACTCCCACAGCATTTAGAAGAGAGCCTCAAATCCTTCAAAGCCTGACCTCAAAGCCTGTGAATGACCGGCCTCTGCTCACTACCCTAACCTTATCTTTCATACTTCCTCTATCTGCTGCAGCTACTCTAACCTTCGCTCATTTCCTGAGGAAACTAAGAAAGGATACTCAAAAAAATAAAATAGCACATATTCTTAAAATCTCCTAGATTCACACACTAGAAGGCACATCTGGGTTAAAAAACTATTCAATGTTTTGACTCCTCGCTGAAGGACTGGCAATTTGAACCGACCCGGAGCCATCTTGGAAGACAGGCCTAAAGACTTGCTTCCAAAAGGTGCCGGCCTGCCAACCCGGAGAGGGCAGCTCAGCATTGCACACGTGGGAGCACCTGAGTCAGAGTGAAGGCAGCAGCAACAACTCTCACGCCAATTCACAGTGCCCAACGACAACCAAGGCTTCTCTGCTCTTACTCTGCTGCGTGAAATCAATCCAGAGAAGCCCACTCCAAATCCTTCCATGACCCCATTTCCAGAACATGGTAAATACCAACTTCTCTGTGGATGGCAGAAACAGTACTTCAAACCAGTTCCTTCCAGCTCAGTCATGGCTAGTGACACCAAGCCTGAACGAGAACGGGATTTGTAAAATAACTATGTAGGTGAAATGTGCAAAGACCCGGGGTTAGACACTCAGAACACGCTCAAACCGTCTCAAGCTGAAAAAACTGAAGGAAAAATTCAAACCTCAAATTAGAATATTGAGGGATTCCATGGACTCCTGAATGACACAGGGGGGGAAAAAAACTAGTATCTGATCAAGAACCAATGGTTATGATGGAAGAAATTCAAACTGTACTGAAGACCTTAATCAATAACAAGGCAAGGAATTGAAAGAATATTAATTAAAATGCTTCAACAAACAAAGAAGCACAGAAGCACTCATTACTCTACACCAAAAAATTTGGAAGGCAGGTCGCAGGACTGGAAGACATCCATATTTGCACCCATTCTAATGAAAGGTGACCCAAGAGAATGTGTTAATTATCAAACAATATGACCACTATCACATATAAGTGAAATCTTGCTGAAAATCATTCAACAGAAAAGTATATGAACAAGATATTGTCACAAATTCTACCCGGACTCAGAAGCGGATGTGGAAGAGAGGAGGTCATTACTGATATCAAAGGTGTTTACTTGTATTTTATTGACTATGTCAGGGTATTCAAATATGTCGGGGTACTGTTGGCCATAACAAATTACTGATTACATTGAAAAGAATGGGAATTCCAGAACACTTTATTGTGCTCATGTGGACCTTGTCTATGAACCAGGCAGTCTTTTTGTTTGTTTGTTTGTTTTTTGGGCATCACTGCCTCTGGTGGTCGTGGACACTACCCAATGCTGCTCCTGAGAGCCGCCGCTGGATTTGAACCACCAAGCTGCGGGCCACAGTCCCGCACTCAACCACTTACGCCACTGGGGCTCAGCGACCAGGCAGTCTTTTAAACAGAACAAGAGAAGGCTGAGGGGTTTAAAATCAAGAAAGGAGTATGTCCTGCTTTTATCCCCCTGCCAAATGAGCAGATACTCTGAAAAGCTGGACTGTATGAAGAATGTGGCATCAGGATTAAGAGTAGACTTATTAGCAAGCCCTGACATGCAGAGGACACACTTTGGCTTGCTGAAAATAAAAAAGATTTGAATTGTCTGTGATGAAATGAGACTGCAGCCTTCAGCATGGATGCACAATGAGTGCACACAGAAACAGCAATCAAGAAATTGAACGACATACTGCATTCGCTAAGTATGCTGCACAAGACCTCTGATGTGTTGGAAATGGACAGATGCCACATTGAGGACTAATGAGTACCTGACAGAAGCCATATTATTTTCCATCATCTCTTAATATTGGGAGTTATATAAGGAAAACTGAAGAATTGATGTGTTTGATTTAAATATTTGGCAAATATTTAAAGTTCCAGTGACTACCAAAAGAATAAATGGACTTTGGAAGAAGTACAACCACAATGCTCCCTAGAAGTGAACGTGGTCAGACTTCCTCCTCAGGTACCATATACACTCGAGTACAAGGTGACTCGAATATAAGGCGAGGCACCTAATTTTACCACAAACGCTGCATAAAAAATGGGCTGAAAAGCTCGGCTTATACACAATATACTTGGGATATGTTATCAGGAAAGGCTAGACTCTAGAAAAGGACGTCATCATGCTTCGTAAAGTAGAGGGTCGGGAACAAAGAGGAAGAATTGCAACGAGATGTCCGGCCACTGTGGCTGCAACAATGGGCTCAAACAAGAGAGGATGGCAGAGATCAAGTGTGTGGCACTCTGTGATACAGAGTCGGAGTCAACTTGCTGGCACCGAACAATGACACCAGTACAGTAACAACCTGAATGGGGAAAAGGATGGGTTACCATCCCGCCAGAAACTTCATTTCCTCTTCGCGAACAAGTGCAGTACGCACGCTTGCCAGCAAACACTCTCTAGACTGGCAGAGGCACAAACAGCAGGGCCAGCGTGAAGGAGGGTGGTGCCTGCACTGCTGCTTTGACTGTGTGCTCTTCTCCCGAGTCCTGCAGAAGTCCTTTCTCCTGCACCAGACTCCTGCAAAGGCTCACCACACCTCTTCCAAGACTTCAAACTGTACTTTTTCCCACTCCAGTGAGCCCATATTTTACACAAGTGGGTCTATTCCAATCTCACTGCTTTGGCCATGACTGAATATGCGCAAGGCGCTAGTAGAAAGAATATCGTTTGGGCAGGTTTAACCAAGGGAGGGAGGGTCGACTAAGTGAAGACCAGCACCTGGATCTCTGCTCTACAAGTCACAGGAGTAAGCCCATTAGGAGATCTTTTAGTGAGAGTACACCAAAAAAGCAAACAGAAACAAAACACTTGCTGTCAATATAGAGATCAATCAAATCATTGCTATCAATTCTGCCCTGTCCCCCACCCCACCCCCCAAAACTGTTCCATTTCTGTTTCGACACCAACTACAAAGGCAGGACTCTTCCTCTGAACCAAGTCACTGGGTGCTAAGTAAGATATCACATGTTCAAAGTCCTCCAGATGGCCAAGCCGACCCAGACCTCAGATGGCAATCCTAAACCTGATACTCCCAGAACCCTAACCCATAGAATTTACTGGCTACAACCGTTGGGTTTTTTTTTTTTTCTTTTTCACCATTTCAACAGCACCTAAGGAAATAGCCCTACAGACACTGGCCCTAAATTTATAAGGATGGATACAAATTTAAAACACCAAAACTAAACTCAAGTCGATTCAAACTCATAGTGAAAGACTAGAGAGAACTGACCCACAGGGTTTCTAAGACTGCCCATTTTCACAGGAGCAGACAGTTTAATTTGGCTTTCGGAAGCTCCCTCACATAAGTCCGAGATTACCCAGGCCCAATGTAGGCACCAACTGCCTCCACTCTGCTGCTCTGGGTTTCCCTAGGACCACTCAAGGTTCAGGGAAAGTGTTACATACGCACTTAAGATTACATTTTTTTACAACAAAAAGTCTATGAGTAGAGAGAGGCATAGAGTAAGGTCTGGAGAGGCTACTGAGTTTTCAAGTCTTCAAAAAGGAAGTACTACCTTCCTCCTCTCCCCCGTGTATCCTGCTTCACAAACCAGGAAGCCTGCAGAGACTCAGCAAGCAGAGCCTTGGTTGAAGCCCCATAAAGTGGCATGCCTGACTTACTGTCCCTCTTCCCGGGACTCAGCTGGTTTCACTTAGAGCTCTGACTGGCTAGACAGTCTGATGTTATCACCTTAGCAGGACAAGCATAAAATGTCAGATTAGATGTGGCTTGAAGCACGGCTGTAGAGGCCTGACAGCTCATTTTTACACACATATATGAACAACTTTTGAAAAACAATATTTATTATTTATGAATTTTTTTAAGTTTTTTTAAAAAATGAACTTCAATCTCAGGGTAACTACTTACCATGGAATTGACCTCCCAACACAGTCACACCATGCATGACAGACTGGGAGAGTTTCTCGCTGCTGGGCCTAATAAAAAAAATGAAAACACCTATAAAGTTGCTCGTTCTGAGGGCAAATGAGACAAGAGCTGCCAATTTCAGCATGATACGCATTTTAACTGAAAGCTATAAGCCCAAGGCCACTGAGTCTGACCTACAGGGACGCTACAGACAGCGTCGATTTCCCAAATGGCTCCTCGTTACAGAGACCGACTGCCTCAGTTTCCCCCCACAGAGCAGCCCGGGGCTTGAACTGCCAACCTGTGGGTTAGCAGCCCGGCCCTCAACCACAGTCGTCCAGGCTCCTGTAAACTCTGAAAACATGCAGGGTAATTATAAGCATTTTCTCGTAGCTTTCAGAATGTATTTCTTCAAGCTCCTTTTGGCTTTCAAATGTAGTTAGAAAGCGGATAAAAGGGAAAGTGTATGAACGCCCCCATCTCAAAATACCCCTCGTCCACAAGTTTGACTAAAACATGTTGTCAAAGCACAATTACAAATGCTAAATTATGCATAATCTAATACTAAATCACCACAAATGCAAAGCCAACCTTTCATTTGTAAATGTCCGAACAAACTAAAGGCACATCTCCTCTTACTCTGCACTGCAATTTGCTGTTCTTTGCAGAGAGGTTCTTTGTACAAGTTGCCAGTTAGTGGCGACTCTGTGTACAAGAACATCTCCTGAAAGTATGGGCACATTCCATGTGCCCATTTCATGTCTGTGCGGGGTGCCTTCATTCTCAAAATACTTCAGCTTTTCTCAGAATGCTATTATCCGCTAAAGAGATGCTAGCACTGCATTAATCTATGAAACGACAAAAATTCGTATGACTCCCTTCATTGCAATATTCGTTGTATGATAGTGATCGAGAAAAGAACTTATTTCTGAGATGTGCCTGTGTTTCTGTATCTGCAAAATAAAGTACATTACATAACTGCCTTATAGAAAAAGATGTTTTATTATTTAGATTGAGATGAAACCCAAATACATGTGGTATGGTTTTACAGGGGATAGTGGTTACTAGGCTATTTCTGCTACCTAAGACTCTGCAGCCATTGGTACCTGAGACCATTCTGATACCATAAACGAGTTAAAAGAGTACAAGCATTTGGAAATCGAATGGAAATTTTATTTTGGAAGAATTTTGGAATGAAACACACTTCATACGAAAGGGAAATCATCTAACACTTGAAAGGAAAAAGCTACCATACGGAACAAATGAGTAGAAGGTAAAATATCTTGTTAAGATTTTTCAGTGAACTCCAGGATGAGAAAATGGTGTACATACTTGAATAACAAGCTCTACAACTTAGATGACCACAATCGAGTCTGACTCAGTCACCCAGCAGGACAGTGTACATTGGCCACTCTCGGTGTCTGAGCCTTTCCACCAAGAGCAGGTCTGCAAGTAGAGCTTTCTGGGAGGAGACCGCCTCGCGGGTGAGTGCACTGCTCGCCTTGGAGTGAGCGACCTGACGTCGTGTAACCGACGGCACTCTCAGGGCTTGCCTGCCATCGTGGATTTCAAAAATTAGGCGATTTCACCACATGAAAAGAATAAGCAAAGTGATAAATTCCTGGAGCCAGTGGCACAGGAACTTGCTCTAGACACCAACAAAGCTGCTGCCTGTGACACCATTTATTGTGTTCCTCCCTCATGCCAGAAAGTAGGTGCTGTGCATACAGAAATTGATTTCATCCTCATAAAAAATCTTGTGATAGGACTTATCTATATTTTACAAAGAAGAAATGGTGGTCCGAATGCTCAAATCATAGATTAAATATTATATTGGGATATATACTGGGATTCCAACCAGAGTCTGATTCTAAAGCCCACCCTGCAATGGCAACTTACTGAAGATACTCGAGTATAAGGCGGTCTATCAGCTGAGGCACCTAATTTTATCACAAAAACTGCATTTTAAATGTGCAGAACAACTTGGCTTATACACAAGTAGATACGGTACTCCTGCCGTGAATTGCCCTGGACTGCTTTCAGTGGACGGAGTCCCTATTGTGGAATTGCCCAACAAGCTAGGCAGACACGGGCTTCCTTGTGCTTTCTCACTGATCTGGAGTGAAATTTCACATGCTCCCCCCACCTCCAATCAAAGATTTCTAAAATAGATGCGAGCTTTCACGATGCGCGTCCAACGCTCACCTGGTATCTCTACCAATGACGACGAAAGCGTCTTGTTGCAAGTCCACTGCTTCTTTCTCACTGATGCCCACCAACGTTGTCTGCATATCCTGCTCCTCAACGTTGGCCAAACAGGTAGCGTGTTCTTCCCAGGAGGGCGACAGCATTTCGCCCAAAGGATCAACCAATTTCACACCGTTATCTTCCTTAAAGGGAAAAAGGGCAAAAAGCAGCCTTCCCAATATTCACGCGTGATGAGTGAAAGAACTCAAACGGGGGTTTCCAACAAAGGATAACGATGACAAGGCCGCTCCCACAAGGACCACGGATTGAAGACCACACGCTACACTGGATCCTGCCTACAGAGCACACCTCAGGATGTGTTGCCATCTTACTGTGAGAAAACTGGTGGGCGAGGCGATTTGCTCATCGTGCCCACATAGCTAGAGTCAGAGGGGACATCGAAAGTGCACCTGACTTTTAAATCTAACGCCCATCTGCTACACTGGCACTCACTCCCACTGTCAGAGAACTGACCAGGGTGCAACTGGAGCCGATTGACGGCACCAAGAGAGCCTTCTTCCTAGAACTTTGACTCCAAGAACAGCCTGTCAACCAGTGGGTGGTACTGACGCTGAAATCGGACTCCCAACTTTGTGTTGCTCAAATTCCTGGAAAGGAAGTTCTGTTCAGAGCAGATGTCAACAGAAGGAAGCCAAGCAGAGAGCAGTTCTCAACGAGGTGCTTATTTCTTGAACAAATTTGGGGTAACTTCCTACAATCACCAGTCAACTGTGGTGACTTGGCATGTATCCTGAGGGCACACTTTGAATCGGATGAGCCCTGTCTTCTTGTTTATGAGACAGCAGAGATTGCAATCCTTCACTGGCCTACATCACTTTAACTTTTGGCTAAGTTCACTAAAAAGAGAAAAATCAAATACCCTAGCTCCACACAGAAGCATGTTATGGACACTGTATAGTAGTGAACTATAGGCAGTACATGAAAAAAAAAATGCTTCTTGTTAACATGTTAGGAAAATGAGAACCACTGGGCTTCATCAATATTCTGCCCCGAACTCTAAGGTGGAGTCCTGGCGTCACTTGTTTGGCTGCTCATCCAGGCGGGACTCTTACTCATTATCGACAGAAAATGCACCCGGACAGATTCCAAATGTTTCCTTCCAGTTCCTACCTCACTCCCTTTCATTACTTCTAAGCTTTATCATGGATGCTGGAAGAACATTCTGTTATTCCTCTACTGTGGATACTTTCCCAAAAAAAGGACAGTGTGTCATTTCTTTCCACACCCTAAGGAGTCATGAATGTTCAGTGACCACTGTACTTAGAAAAATACTGTTTCAAATTGAAGGGCACATCTTAAGGAGGAAACACATTCCCAGAATTGGACTTTGAACTGCACGTCAAACCTTCACAGCTGGCAGGACTGAAAGCATTACCTCAGGATTGTGCGAAGCGGTGACCATGATTCCTATCGTCGATTTCGTCTGTTTTGACCTCAGCGCTGCCAAGAGGCCCATGCGAAACATGACATGATCAAGATGCCCCGCCTTCGAGCGAAACCCAGCCGTTCCATACCGAAGAATGAGTCCATGGGGCTTGGGGTGTAATGTGGAATATTTTGTAATAGCGTCTAAGTCCATGTCTACAAAATTATAAACAACTTTCAAATTCTTTTTGCTTCAAGAGCTGCCATAACAAGTCCGCAACATTCTGAGCCTCCCCAAAGGATCTGCTTGAGAAAGGAAGTAAGGGTAGAATATGTGGCCACTAAGAAACACCCATCAAAACAATTTGGTAGTGGTTGAGTGCGGGGCTGCGGCCCTCTGGCTGGGCGGTTCAAATCCAGCAGCAGCTCTCTGGGAGCAAGGCTGGGTAGCTCCCACGACCACCAGAAGGCAATGATGCCCCCACCCCCCAAAAAAAATTGGCTAGTATTCTTACAATCTAAGAAGCATCATTGCAAGTACATGTGTCATTTATTCTATAAATAAAACAGCCAATAAACAGTTATTAAGGATTCTATATGGTCCGTAAAGGAGCTGGCTCCTGGGCTAGGGGAGCGACTGGCCCCAAACCCAGGGATGCACCGGCCGACCCGGTGGCGGCTGCGGAGGCACAGAGGCGGGTGGGTGTGTCCGGGGCTCTGGGCTAGCCTTGCCAGCTGGCCACGGTCAGCCCAAATTCTACCAGCCGGGTTTCCCCTGCCCCTCCCCCGCGTGCGGGAACTTCTAGCTTCAGGGTGCACCCCCACCCCATCAGCAGCCACCCCCCGCCCCCACTCACCTTGCGGAACTCCCTCTAGCCTGCTCCGCGCCAGCAACCCGACTCCGGGTTCTCAGACGTGGCCTTGCGCGGCTTCCGCCCGGGGCCAGGCTTATTGGCCAATCACGGCAGTGGGAGGGGACTCCGGCCCCGCCCCCGCCAGTGACGCGCCCGACGCACCCGCGGAACGGCGGTTCCGGCTCCCCCCGGTCACGGGCGTTCCCGTGAACGACCGCGGGGTTGTGAAGGGCGTGCCCCTGCTCCGGGGGCCCGGGGTGGGCTCCGAGGAGCAGGCGCCCTGGCTTCCTCGTGGTCCGCGATGGAGCTGCGAGCCCCGATTTGGGGTCTCGGCCCCACGCACCTGCCTGCCCCTGCACTCGGCCCAGGGGTCCCGGGCCAGCCCGCCCCTGAGCCCGCATGAAAGGGCATCTCACTCACTGCAGGGCCCTCGCTCGTCTAGGGAGCCCTGCGGGCTGGATTGGCTCGGAAGGCTTGGCAGCGCCCGCTCCGATCGGGCCGCTGGACGTGGCGGGCTGGCGCGACTCAGCCGCCCAGACCTGGGATTCCAGTGGGGGTTCCTCCCGGCTCCTGGCCTTCCAGAGCCCCGGCTTGCAGGCCCGTCTGCCACGACTCTTCGCCCACCACACACCAACACACACACAAACGAAAACCAACCGTTGCCTGATTTGGTTTCTGTCGGACAGCGTGCAAGTTAGCAAACCAGTTCGAGTGTAGATTCTTTCCTTGGGAAGCAGTGGCCGGGCGCGCCTGGTTGCCGAGTGGTCGGTCGGCAGTTTGAAGGCAGGAGTGTTCGCTTCTCTGGAAATACCTCGGTTCTTGGCCACACACGAGCAAGAATTCAGACAGAAGTTGCAGGTTTTAGTTACGGCACTCCGGCGACCTCGTGGAACTGCACACCCGCACTTGGCGGCCTGAGGCCAGAGAGGGACGTTGGCAAGGCTGGGCAGAGAAGCAGCCAAAGGGAAAGAAGGCATTGGTGTGAATCTGGCCTTTAAAGCCTTCAGCTGGGAGGCGTGGTCGACAGAACTGGTTGACCCCTTTGGTGGATGATGGCCTACTTTGGGCCAAGTGG